>CAUHTR010003754.1:0-43528 GCA_959609185.1 Schmidtea polychroa | reverse complement strand
NTCAAATTAATATCGTAGCTGGTGACACAGATTCCTTCTTTTTAGAGTGTAAAAATGTAGATTTACGCTTACAACTATATCCAAAAATGATTGGTGATGGGCTCCTAGATACTTCAAATTATCCAGTGACCGATCCGCTGTTCTCAAATAAAATTTGTTCTGTAATCGGGAAAGTCAAGGATGAGAATAAAGGAAATCAATATAAAGAATGGGTGTTCCTTCGACCCAAGTGCTACTCACTTCAAGGAGATAAAGAAACTCTAAAAGCCAAAGGAATAAGTCTTACAAATTGTAATATCACCCATGAAGCCTATAAAAAGTGTATACTGATGGTGGAACAGTGAGCATCCAACAAAAGAGAATAGGAAGTGTTAATCATCAGTTGTATACTTTCATTACAGAAAAACGAGCTCTCCAATGTTTGGATGATAAAAGGTATTGGTTCAATTCTAATGAAAGCTATGCCTACGGTCACTATAAGATTCGTCAAATGCATATCGCAACTGCTCTGTCTACAAATGAATACAAATCGAAACAAGCACTTTAACCATTAAATTTATGTGAATAATAAAATATATATTGTGAATAATTTGACTTCGTTAATTAAAATATGTTTTATCATTTAATAATTCATTTGTTCAATTATTTTAGATAATTAGTTTTAAGTAAGAATTATTATTTTTCATGAAAAACTTTGTTTTGTTTTGAAAATTAATGCCCATTTTATTTTAAATTAACAAAGCTTTATTTTATGATAATAACTAATTAAAATTTTGTTCAAATTGAAACATTTTTATTACAATTTACACTCTTGTTAAAATATATTAAATGTAAATGTAAAATAATAATAATAAAAAAAAATAAAATAAATAAATAAATAAAAAAAAATAAAAAAGAAATAAAAAGAAAAAAAATTAAAATAAAAATAATAATAAATAAATAATTAATTAAAAATTAATTTAAAAAAAAATAAATAAATGACATATATTTGATCTGGATGTTGGGATGACCTTGAAAGTGCGCTGGAGTCCTCACATCATACTACTCATATCAATTAAAAAAAATTATTGAGAGCTTCAGAATAATCAAAAAACCATTGCAAGATGGTATAACGATCCCAAAATCTATTAAGGACTGTGAATTCGTGTACATAAGAAAAGATGTACGGAAATCATTAGAAGCTCCATATACAGGTCCGTTTCGTGTATTAGAAAATCAGCCAAAATATTTCAAGCTATTGAATGGAAAGAATGTATCAGTTGATCATCTAAAACCAGCATGGCAATCAAATTAGAAGGGGAGAATTATTGTGATTTACCATTTTAACAAAATATTAATTATTAAGCTAATGAAAAGTTGTACTTTACTATTTATTATTTATTTAATTTTTTAACTAAATTTTCTTATTTTTTTACACAACAAAAATCTTGTACTTAGTGCAATCGGAAGAAAAATGAAGTGCTAAATAAATATGTCCACCGATAAAATAATAATAATAAAAATAAATAATACCAATAAATAATAATACTAATATTAATAATAATGATGATAATAACACCAAATAATAAAAAATAAATAATTATAATATATTCAACAAACAAAATAAATTTATGCGTATTTTGGTTTATTTTATTATAATGTCACCAAAAACCAAGAAATCTATATAACTACATAAATAAATAAATTAACAGATAACATCAAATTGTTTATAAATTATATACTGTTTCTGGAATCATCATCAAAATATCGAATCACTCTTTGTTCTGTATGTGTATGTTTACCCTATATTTATCTTTCCCTATCATGCAGTATTTCAGTCTTAAAATATTTAATGTTCACCCATCTTCTAACACTCCCTTCACAAGTTCCATCTGGGCCAATATTACCCCCATCGTTTTAGCAAATTCTGCTGGAAGTGATACCTCACTATCTATTTTCACTGATCCTGTCGGGAAATTATACAGACAATTTTCTGGTAATATAGTTACTGATCTTGGAATTAGTATAGTACACATAATTCTACTAACTCTCCATTTTTCTCCGGGTAGGCCTTTTTACACTCTATAGCATCTACTAACGAGTAAATTCGAGATATCTTTGGATCACTACAAACAAATACCATCAGTGCATTTGTCTGTCTCAGTATTTCCAAAATTACAAAAAACATCATAATCATGTTTGATACTTTCCCAACGTTCTATTGTCAACAACTTCTGGTACAAATTCATACTTCAGTTTTGGTGGATAATTCCCATTCCAAAATCTATGCCTCTTCATCCAATAATCTAGTTGAGGCTCAGTAATTTTGACCATCTTGTCTATTTCGTCATCAATACACCTCTCGTCGTCTTCCTTCTGAGTCAAAGTAATTTGAATCAACATTTCTAATACCGCCACAATTTTCCATTTGTTCCCTCGAATAGTTAATGTTACGTAATCGATTTCGATATCCTTTATTGGCTTGATACGCAAACATAGGTTAATTTGCTCAATTATATGTCCTAATCTCTGCCATAATATAGATTCCTCCGGGGTGTCATCCCCCTCAACTTGTGTTTCTACCTTCCGGACTATCACTTCATTCATTTTCATTTGTAAACCTTGAATCGTCTCTTGGTTCAACTCCTCCATTCGTAGAGGTTTCATTTGGTCCTTTCTAGGGCGATCTCTCCCATTTTTCTTTTTCTACACTGTTGACAAAATTGGCTCATCTCCTTCGACCTCGTGTGAAGCGATTGCCCCGATATTCGTTTCTTCGGAATTTGATCTCAAATATTCGGTAAAATCATCATCACCATAGTGACAATATTTAGACTGTTATTTTGTTTAAATATTCGGATTTTATAATAAATATACTATTTGGAAATAACGTGTTAGATTCAATAATTATTAATGGAAATGTTACTGGCGAATACACTGAAATCTCAGCTCTGACGAGATCACAGCAAAGGCTGAAAATTGTGGAATCTTTGCCAAAGAATATTCAAGATTCAATTTATTCAGTGATAAAGTAGTTTCTTGGAAGTAAAGAAGAAAATGCATAGAACTGGCTTGTATCTCTTGAAGAATTTGACGATAAATTCGCTCAATTTAGGAGCAGTGTTCGATATGTTATTGCATGGAGATGCAAAAGAGTTATGGATGGCACTTTAAGAAAACACAAAAGACTCAGGCATCAGATTAGAAGATTTGTTTATTTTAAAATATGTAAAATACAAATTTTTTTGCAAAATTTCGAGGACATGAGTCTCATAAAGCAGAGATCGGACGAAAGGTTTGAAAATTTTGTAATCATAGTGAGAAAATTAATGTGCGAAGCTCTTTCCGCAAATCAAACGGAAGACATGATTGTCTAGGACAGGGATATTCAACTGGCGGCGCGCGGGCCAGATCAGGCCTGCCGAAATTTGAAAAAGGCCCTTTCAATATCTTGGAATATTACACATATATAAAAATATTTGGTGATATCTGCATAAAAACGCACAGGTACTTTTTTTTATGTATAATATTTGACCTTAAGGCGTATTAAAATAGATCAGCTAATATGGGTTTGTTGTTTTTTTAAAAATATATTTAAGCGATATACATTTCTTGCTTACCCCATAATTTTTGAATGCAGATTCGCATCGATTTGAAATAGATATAGTTTGAATAGGAAACGGGGTTTACTTAATATTTAATAAAATTAATATGTGTTTAAGTGGCTGTGATCATTTAAATTTCTTGGAAAATGCGTCTAACACCAGAAATATTAAAAGAAAAAATGGCAATAAAGTTATTAATTTAAAATGCGCCAGGAAAATACATAATAATATAAAAATAAATGGTAAACATTATAATACTTGGTAATAGAATAACAATCACTAAAACCAGTTTATTTTTGTTACTTTGTAATCCGCTACAAAACTAACTACTTTTTAATTGATACGGCCCTCGATTGCCGTTATAAGAGAAATTTGGCCCTTCATAATATTTAGTTGAATACTCATGGTCTAGGATATTGCAACAAGACTTATGTATTTAGAAAAAGTTAAGGATCCAATCGCAATGAACAAAGAAATATCTCTTACAGAAATAGAGAAAAAGAATGTAAATTTTGAAAATATTTTACATACAGAAGACACCAGAGAGGTAGTTGCATTGGCAGATGATAGGAAACAATCGTCGTATGCATCGGTAACAAGAAATAAAATTCCAGTAAGGCAGAATGTTCAACCAGTGATTAGACCTTCAGTTCCAAAGACTAACAGGTATGTCAGTAAAAAAAGAAATTACGACAATTATGGCAATAAACAACATGGTACTGAAAGAAGGCGAAGTTCAGAAAGTCTATTGGTTAATGAGAGATTCAATAGGCGTATGGTTTTTTTAACATATTGCAAGACGAGTTCACAACAAAGCGAAAGAATTACCGGAACCAGAATTGCGACTCTTATAACCAGGTCCATGTTACTGTTGTGGTGATAGCAAGCCTCTCAAACAATGAGGAAAAAGAGGATAAACAAAAATCCCAAGCAAAAGAGAACTATAATTCTCAAATGGAATTAATCAGAGAATTACAAGAACCAAAGTGGAGTGAAAACGAACAAGAAGGGGACAAGCAAAAACCCCAAAATGAAGAAGAAATAATTGAAAATCACGGAAGAGAAAAAAGAGGACCTACCAAAATCCCATCTCCATACTCATATGATTCAAGAGAGGAAAGAGGATCAACAGATCCAAGAGATGAATCGATCATAATCGGTGAAAGTTACTATGGAGACGAAGGTTATGATTTAGGATCCGAACCTGAAGATAGCGAATGTTAAATAGAAGCTAAATACGCAAGATTCAACAACAACACAAAAGGAAAATCTACTACAAGCCAAAATAAAATGATAGGCTTAAAAGATTTAATGGAAAAACAATCACAAGAAGAAAGTTCCACAACAAAACGACTAAATGAAGAAGCCGAAATAGAATTTAGAAAACAATTCAAAAAGGCAACAAAGAAAAAAGAAAAAGCGGACAAAAAACGCAAAGAAGAAGAAGAGGAAGCCAAAAAGGCAGCACAAGAAAAAGTAAATAAAAAACGCATAGAAGAAGAAACGGAAGCCGAAATTACCGTTATAACTCAAAAAGAAAATGACCGAAAAAGGAAAAAATCCAAAAAGAAAAACGGCAAAAAATAAGAAATAATATAAAGACGAAGAAGCAAAAGAAAAAATTTCAAAATCATTACCACGTAAAGTGACTTTAGTTAAGAGTAAGGGTCTGCAAAAAACTTGAATTTTATCTGATTCTTATATATTAATTATATAGTTGTTTATTTCTTTCTCCAGTGTAGAACAAGGGTCCTGTAGATCTGAATTCTATATATTACATATTTTAATTGTGTACATTTTTCATTACTAATAATTATATTGACCATGTCATATTCGGAATAATTGTCCTTTAAACAAGTGTTGTTTAATGTGTTAAAATGATCATTTTTTTAATAACTGCCCTCTATTAAGAATTAATAATATAAGACGAATTTACTGTATTCAAGAAGAAAATAATTTAGGAAATCTGACTTATTCGTATGAAGACCTTGAGCATGATGTCACGTCTGCATCTGAAGTAAATGAAATAGGATCGATTACAGAAGGTCATAGGAAAGATGGCAAAGATCGGCCTTTAAACGAGATACACTCCATGCAAACATTTCGTTTGGTATCTAGTTGTTAACATGTTATTAACTGGTTATAAGTACTTGGTATCTGTTTGTAAATACTTTGTAGCTAGTTGTAAGTAGCTAGTTGTATGTGCTGGCTGTAAGTACTTAGTTGTAAATACTTGGTAACTAGTTGTATGTATGTGGTTGTTAGTTCTTGGTACCTAGTTGTATGTACTTGGTTCTTAGTTGATAGAGTTTAGTTGTTATTACATAATTGAAAGTATCTGGAAGTTGGTAGCTAGTACTTGGTACCTAGTTTTTAGTATTTGGTTGTAAGCATCTGGTTGTAAGTATTTGTTATCTGGTTGTTAGTACTTCGTTTTTGTACTTGGTTGATAGTGATTAGTTATTAGTACATAGTTGTAAGTACTTAGTTGTAAGTTGTAGCTATTTGGTTGATAGTTCTTGGTACCTAGTTGTAAACACTTGGTTCTCAGTTGATAGTGTTAATTCTTAGTATATGATTGTAAGTAGGTACACGGTTTTTTGTTGAATTATTATTATTACTATTATTATTACTATTATTATTATTATTAAATTTACATTTTTTATTATCTTTGAAATTTATTTCATAAAGATTTTCATTTAAAATTTCAATTCTTAAAAGCCGATGATTCTTCAAACTATTTTTTAATAAATTATTACTTTAATTTAATTATTTAAAATTTTAGACCATTGATTACTTAATTTAAAAATATATCCCTTAATTTACCAAAGTTTAAAATTTGAACCCTTAATTTACCTAATTTACTTTAATTTTAATTATTATTACCAATTCTCAACATTTTTCAAAATTTATTAATTATTTTACAACTCTATATCAGTATTTCTCAAACGGTTTTTTCCTAAAATAGTTAGTAATAAAAAAAATTTACAAAAACTATATCAAGCTTTTTATTATAAAAAAGTCTTCTGTGGATCAAAATTACAAAATATTTTCCAAAGAGCGAAATATACTATAGACTAAAAAGCTTTTTTATATATCATTGGAAAATCAAAATTTTGGGCAGGTGTGCCGCGAGCGATAAAAGTCTGAGAAACACTGCTTTAGATTATTGATTATTTAATTTAAAAATTTAGCCCTTAATTTACTTAAATTTTAATTAGTACATCTCATCTTTCAAAATTTATTACTTAATTTTAAATTACAGTCCTTAATTTACTTATTTAACCAATAATTTCACGTGGTCATTGATTAATCAAATATCAAACCATTAATTCTATGTACAAAAAATATTGGGATCTTAAATTACCATGGCTTTTTAACGAGGATCATATTTTGTATTAAAAATCCCAGGACCATGAAGACTCCCATTTTCCTCTGTAGCTCCTTGATCTCTGTCTGATTAAGGGCTTTATTCCTTGATTTCTGGTAAAAAAAAACAAATGGTATTATCGTTTCTAATGTTTTACCGGGATCCGTAGCTGTGTCAGTTAAAATCCGATGATTACGGAATAAATTTCTTGATTAGCTATCTTATAATTATGTAATTATGTAATTATTATTATTAATATTATTATTATTTGTTAGAATTAGTGAAAAGTACAGAATAAACAAATTAAATGGATAAAACAGACGAATTTGGCTACATTACTATTGTCCAGCACCAACACGTTTTTGCTAAAATTATGCAATTAGTTCAATTAATGTCAAAAGAATTCTCGAAATTTGAGAAACAGCTTCGTTTTCATTAGAAGTGAACGATATGATTATAGTTACAAAAAGTCGATTTTTCATTTATTATTTTAAATTAATTTGATTGATGAATATTTATTACATAGAGAAATGTGACTGGAGAAAGAAATGAGCAATAATTTGTACCGTGAAGAGGCAATCGGATTGAATAAGTTTTATTGGCTCAAAAATTGCTTATAACGTAACAAGTTATTTTTTGTAATTATATTAATTAATACTTTTAATGAAATCTTTACTCTTTATTTGTGTGAGTTTTTTTATTTTTGTCTCAATTTTTTCTCAGCCAAATTTCGAAGATGCCGACGACATGAGACAAATTTCAGAAGGCGCCGAATTTGATCATTCACTGTTACCATGTTAGTCGATTTAAAACAATTTAATTTGTATTAATTGTAAATATTTCTATTAATTAATTTTACTAATATAACCTTTAAGATTGACTTTTTTTACATAATTCTATCAATTTTTGACTTTATATTTTATACATTTATATGATATACATATTATCTTTTATTAGATATTAATTGTCAAATTTATATTTTTATTGTTTAATGAGATGTATTTAAAAGGAAGTCAAAAATATGAAAAATAAATAATATTTCATGTACAATTCTTTGTCTGTAATTTTTAACTATAATTTACATATTATTTGAAATTTGATAATTTTTGATCGCTTTTTGTAAGAATTAAAATTTATCTGATCAAGTAAATTATCCACTATTTAATGAGTAAATAATTTTCCTGATATCATTTGTAGGGTTATATATTTTAATATATAAATAACTTTTTTGTTAATTTGTAGATTTAAAATTTTGTTTATCGCTTTTTTTGATTATTATTTGATTTGAAGGTCGTTTATATATTTTATTAAGAATGTAATTTAATTTAGCGAGAAATTTTTATTGTTTTAAACAAAAATCTACAATAACATTTCAATAAAAAAAATTTAACTATGAATTATAAAATAAATCTTACATAACGAATTTTGTGTTGAAAATTAATAATTTTATTAAACAGATTGTTATATTTTCAATTATCATATTAATTGAATGTTTTTGGAAAAAAATGGAATTCTATAAATTGAAAGTATTTGCTTTCACAAATTTCTACTGTAACAAAACAAAAATTTACAAATTAAGCTTATTTCACATTTTTACATAATTAATTTTTTATGAGAATTATTATTATTTTAACATTAGCAACTAAGAGACTCAACCAACTTATTATTTTTTTTAATATTATTAATTAAGAATATCAATCGGATTTAATTTTAATTATAATAATTATTTTGTTAAAGACAATTTTTATCAAACATAATAATACATACTATTATTTTTTACTTTTCGTGCCTTTACAATAACACATTTTCAATAAGAAGTATTTAAAAAACTTAAATTATAAAATGGAAAGGTACAATGAAAGTTTCATTTTTTATATTAGGGGGCCATCAATAAAAAACGGTTCAGAACCGCTGATTTATAGTCTTAAATTTATAGAATAATAATTCAAATATATTATTTAATATATTAGAGTTTGAAGACTATAAATCAGTAATATATCGATGTTTTTTGATACTCACAAATTTTCGGCACTATGCTTTTTCAAGTGAGTATCAAAAAACATCGATATATTACTGATTTATAGTCTTCAAGCTCTAATAAATTCAATGGGAAAAAAATCAGTGGTTAAATTGGAAAAAAAAGTTCTTATAATATATTATTTAATAAAATATTTCAAGTCATTATTTGAAAACTCTAGTTGATTTGGTTTAGGAAAATATTATTAATTTAATTCGACTTATAAAGTTAAAGTTTTCAAACTTTTTAGATTAATTTTTTTTAATCAGTTTAATACAGAAAGTATTGTAATGGACATGATTGATAATACTCAACTGAATAGAGTTGATAGCAATAATGCTAAATTGATTTTAAAAAATGAAAGTGATTTGGTTGCTGGTGTCGGTTTTGTTATATTTTTACCGTTTTCTGAGGGTTTTGTAAATTTTAGTTTTAAAGTTATTTTAAAAAATATTGGAAGTGTTAATGTTAAAATTATTTTAAAGTCTTCTACAGTTCGTGATATATTCAATATTAAATGTGTGATGCCGTTTGATTTGGTTCTGATTTTGTATACCGTTTTACTTGTAATAGAACTTCTGTACCTGAGTTCGAGAGTATGACCAATTGAGTGAAACAGTAATATTATTGATCATAATAAGACATTTAAGTTGAAAATAGGCGTCTTCAATTTTAAAATGTTATCTAATAATTTCAAAAACTATTGGGAGCATATTATTTGTGAGCAGGTGTGGCTAAGATTTTCAATTGTAACCCGGAGTGGTTTTAATGTTGCTAATATTATTTTAGCCCCTCAACATTGCAACTAAACATCAAAATCTTCCACAACTTCCATATCGAAGTCGTCAGAGTTATTATTTTTATTTTTCAAATATTCTATTTCAGATATGTTATAAGATTCAAGTTCCTTGATATAGGCAAAGTTATCAGGATGCCCCTTCTTGATATAAAAAACTTTGAGAACACCCAAATGCAACTCGTGATTGTAGCAAAGTTGGTGAAATTGAGGAGTTAATCTTCCAAATTTCTGCATCACAGCAGCACCATCACTCATTGTAGCTACTATATCGTCATTAAATATGATATTAAACGATTTTAATTTTTCTTTTAATAATTCCAATGCTTTTTCTGCAGAGCAACTACTAACATCCACAAATTGTCTGAATTTTTGTTATTATAATAAAAGTTTACATCCATATATCTTTTTTATTGCTGGTCCATTTATCAATGGATGTACTGAATTTTTTACCATTATCTTAGTGTTTAATTATTTTTTAATTAGCTATTTGTTATATCTTCAAAAATGTTTAGCATTAATTGCATAATTTCGGTGGAGTTTTGTGGTAAATTAAATCCCTTGCCACTCATAGATGTTCTAATGAGTTGACTTTTAGTAATTATGCGAAAGGATATTCCATCAACATCTGCTAACTTTGAAACTAATTCACCCATAGTTGGTCGTTTAAAGAATGATTCGATTATTGGATTTTCTCCGTACCTGAAGCCTTTTGCATTTTTGAGGTTCTTGTACCATAATTGTTTTCATCTCTTTTGTACTCATGTACAGCTTCAAGATGCCTACGTATACCAATAGTCGCCAAACCTTTGCATGACAGAGATTTAAGATATATCATACATATTGTCAAATCTTTATTACTTTCACTTGTTATAAAGTGTTCCCAACAGTCTTGGTAAATTTTACTCATTTTGTGGGTAAATGGTTTCTATTTTTTTAATAAATATTATTTTAAAAACAATATTTATAATAAAACAACTTCTTACCTTAAATTTATTATATATTTATATGGTTTTCTTTTCTTAATTAAAAATATTTGTATACAAAAATCTAATTATTACTTCGCTAAAACAACACTTATATTTTCAATTTGTTATTTCACAATGTAATTAGTTATAGTTATTGCTCAAAAATGATCATTTATTTATTATTTAAATATACTATGAGGAATTCCCCGAATTATTAAGTATAAAATAACCACTGAGGTTAGAGACAATAATGAATTTTCCAAAATAACAAAATTTAATTCAAATAGTACACTAATTATATTTTTTGCATATTTCTCGAGAAAAAACTGAATTTTATTGAATTTGTTTACTATACATTGCAAAACTATATTTTCAAAAATGAAGTTCTTTTATTTAATTAAGCTTAACTCTACTTTTTTTAATTATAATTAATTAATGTTTTTGTTATTTTAAATTCTTCTATCGGCCTTTTACAGGTCATTTTTAGATATTCTTCTGTTTACTCTTTTGGATTTCAATTGTCTCTATTTCTCATTTTATTTTAATTAATTCAGCTTTTTAATGACCATTTAAACAAGCGTCATTGACTTGTAAAAATTTTAATAACTTAATTTTCTATTATTAATTTTTTTGTATACGATTTTAAATTTCTAAAAATTCGAAGAAATTAAAATTTCAAAAAAATACTTTTATTAACATTTAAAAATATTATTTATTAATAAATAATTATTATTTATATATATTTTAATTAATTTAAATATCCCATTTCATCGTTTCTCCCATTCCGACAGTAAATATTTACAGTTGAAAGTAATTATCAATAATATATGTGATAAGCATTTGATAAAAAATATATAGAAAATATTAAAAATGACTTTCACCCAAACCGTCGAAATTAAATATTTATAGAAAAATTGAAAGAATCTATAAAAAGTAACAAAATAATGTTTTAATGCGAGAAATAATACAAAAATAAACTGAAAAAAATATTTATCATTGTTTTCAAATGACTACTAACAAATGTTATAGTAAGTAGTGAAGAAATACATACTTAATTAAAGTTGCGTTCTTTCATATCTATTACTTTCGTTATATTTTTGCTTTTATTAATTTATAATTGTACAAAAAATTTCACTTTTGTGTCCAATTCATCTTTAAATTTTGTTTTTTTTTCAAATTTTCATTAACAATTAGTTTTATTTCTTTTAATTATTAAAAAAATATCTTAAAAATAGCTCTATCTACTATTATTTCATCGCTTACCATCTAAGTTTTATAATTTAATTTCATGCAATTCTATTTTATTTAAAGCTTAACCCATACGAAATTTTTCTAATTTTCTTTGCTTCAATGTCTGTCAAAATTTTTTAGAGGTGTTTTTAAAAATCTTTATTTTCTGATTAGGTAAATGTCTAAGTGGAAATCTCGTTACATAAAAGATTTTCATGACTTTCTAGGACGATGGGTGGCCTTGTCAAATCAAAAATTATTTTTGTGTTGACCGTTATTATTTAAATATTGTCGCATTATTCCAGAGTGTTACCATAAACAGCTTGGCTTTTACTGTATAAAAGGCTTGTCAAAATTATAGGAGTACATATTATCCTTATGACATCCTATCCAGGGATTTCGGAATTGAAAAATGTTATTGTCAAGGTCCTGATTTATAGATATTGTTTTTCATTAAATAAAAGTGTTTTTTATTGATATTTAAAGATAAAACATAAAAAAGCATAATGCATCTAATGTTTCAATTTTTCATCTCAGTTTATGGTAAAAGTTTCTGGTTGATGAAAAAACCCATCTCATATGGCATTAATTTGTGTTTAATTATTTTTGAAAAAATTTTAATCTAGAAAAAACAAAAAATTTGATAAGCTGGCCTTATTTTGAGAATGTCCAATGACGGACTAAATAAAGAAAATCTAAAAACCTTGCATTAATTATTATCCTAAACTTTAAAAGGCTGGGGACCTTTGCTAGAAATTATAAAAATATTAACTCGGGGAAAATTTTTAAAAATAAATGAAAATATAATTACATTTTAAAAGAAGTTGCTTGATTTAACTGTATTTTTTAAAAATATAATAACGTATCCGAAGAATTTTTTTTGATCAGTTTTTGATAAATGACAGAAAATAATGTTATAGATGGATATATTTACCTTTAATGATTTGTTTTAACTATTCAAATTGGTTTCCTCTTGGAAGGAAAATTATTTAAACAATCTAAAAGTTTATTAAATTCATATTTATTTTCAGTGATTTTGTTTATATTAATAATGATGCATATTTGTATAAAATCTGTGTTAAACAAAATTTTCATCTCAAGTATAATTTGAATTCGGAATTTTTCTTTGAAGTTTAGTTGCAAATATTTCCATTTTTTAATTCATCATACAATAAGTTAAATTTTATTTTTTTTGTTTTACTAATCTTTAAATACTTGACAATAAAAGTTTCGGAACATAGTTTATTCAATTTATATAATTTTTAAGGAAATTAAAACAATCTTTTATTTATCGAAAACATTTTTTTAAAAATATATGAATTGATAGAAAATGAAATATAAATAATTCATTCTGTTCATTCAAACAAATATAATAAGTATGTTGATGGTTGAAAAAATTTAAATAAAAAAGAACAATATGACAATAACGCAATAACCGTCGAAATTGGTTAATAATATTAAATATAATAATTGCTTATATATATTTTAAAACATCCGCTTACCATATTTTTTTAAATTTTTATGTACAGATTTTTACATGTATTGTTTTTATGCATTGTTTTTCACATCCACAAATAGTTGAAACTTTTTCGACATACTTTTGTGATATTTGAACTAAGTAATTTGAAATAAGTAAAGCCAAAATTTTGGTTTGCTTAGAATGAATTTTTGGTCTTTTGTCAAAATGAAAATAAATAATATATCATCAAAAATGTTAACATTTTACTGATTGCATTGCCAAGCCTGCAATTCATTTTCGGTGATTTCTTGACTGGCTATTACATTATGGATAAATATAAAATATTATTATTATTTTGCATAAAATGATAAAATTAATAAATTTAATTTTGAAGTTTCATTTGAATAAAGAAACTAGTTTATTCGTGGGATCTCTGGGCCAGTATTGAAGATTGTGAAGTTTTGAATAAATGAGTTATAGCTTGGCTGTGCATGTTTCGAAGAAGAATTGCACTTCCAATGTTCAACAGAGGAACTCATTAAAATAATCCGTGATATTGTAATGACATCGCCGATTGCATATGTTCAAGATTACAGCGGATATTGGCATCTTGAATAAACGGATGGCCAATATTCTACACGAGAACATGAATATGAAAAAGCTGTTTTTTTGATGAGTGACCTGACTGTGTTAGCAGTCGACTTAAAATGCAAAACATTTTCAACGGTGTTCGTAGATGTTAAGACGCAATTCGAAAAACTTTTTTTCATTTATTCGTAACTGTATAAAAAAATTTTTATTTATAATAACAAACATTAAACAATGTACTACAACTGGTAAAAATGCGCCGAAGGAAACAAATAGCGTTTCCCGGTTTGGGAGGTAGTGGAAATTGTTCTTTTTGAGTGCCTGAGAAATCATTATAAATATCTGCTTGCAAAATATCTACAGGAGCCTATTACACTGAAAAACAGTCAAAGTTTTCTCTCAAAAAACATGTATAATAAAATGAAAATATAACATAATAATTATTAACGCTCATTCTCCAGCAAAACTAATTTTAAAAGCCAATAATAGTGTTAGATAAAACAAAATATTGTTCTATAATCAAAAAAGAAATTAGGTTAAAGATATTTCAATGAAAGAAAGAGATAATAAAAATTTCACTTATATAAGGTAAATTTTGCTTAATTACTGGCATCCGAGGCCTATAAAAATTAAATTAAAATGAATTCAGAATTAAATAATTTAATGAAATATTTTAGGGATTGTAAAAGTTTTTTAAAAAATTTATTTGTTTTGAGAATACATATAAAATTACCAGGAAGATTTAAACATTATCAGTATGTCAGGAAAATGACAGACTTGAAAATGTACGGAGAAAAACAAATTATAAATTTTATTAGATTTTTTTTCAAGTATTAATTTATATAAAAAACCAAAATAAATTTAGTTTATTTATTTTAATTTAATGTTGTTAGACAGAGGGAAAAATTTTTTAAATTTAAAAATTAAAAAAAATGAATTGCATTAACCAGTTATTTGTTTATGTCTCATTTATGTGTCCTCGTTATTTCTATCCAACAAAATTTTTACGAAAACTATTTCATTTGTACTTTGTTCATTTTGAAGCGCCGAATTCGATTTCGATTATGCTTAAAAATATAATTTTAATTAAGAGCCATGTTTCTTTTTTATGAAATGTGTTATATTTACAATTAAATATGTACTTGTAATGTAAAGTGCGATTATAACAGTAAGTTGAATTATTAAAATAATGAATGTTCGTGAGAATACTTTGAATTATTCACTAAAGTTCAGCTTTCCTTTATAAAGGTTTTTTATCTCACTGATTTCTTGATGAAATTGTTTACTATCTTCATCAGATACATCACTCATGTTTTTGTTGAGGTAATAAAATAATCAAATAAATTAATAGAAATAAAAATAAAAATTAGAATTAAATTATGTTTATTAGAAGTAAATTATATTTATAATTAAATGAAGCAGAGATATGAAAATTCGGTCAGGGATAGAATAGATAGTGTAAAGAAGTAAAAAGAGAATGAATGTCTGAGATAGAGTATCATGGGTGAAAAGTATAAAAATGTGAATTGTGGAAAATCGATAAAGGATTTAAATATTCGAATTGAAATCTGGAAAATTGGTCATAGGCGGAACAATTAGCGAGGAATAACATGGTGATAACGGAATTTTCAGAAAGTGCCAGGAGGAGTGCGAAAAGGTGCGTAATAGTTTAATAAAAACAAGAAAACGAAATAGATTAATTAACTAATTAATTAGCAAGAAGAAAGAAACACCGAGTTGGGTAAACAAGGAGAAAAACAAACACAGGGAAATTTTAGGCTCATCATCGTGTCACATTGATGAATGGGAGAAGACCGACAGAAGATAATGCATGCAGAAAATCCCAGGCGGACTATTAATTATTTTTGTTCGTTGGACCAGGGATGTGGAGCCAAATGTCAGGAGAGAGATTGGCTTGGCAATAACCATTTGTCATCCCGATTTGGAAGAGTATAAAAGGAAGGGGAAAATCAGAACAAGCTGGCATTAGCCCCAGAAAGGGATTTTAAGAAGAAACATGAGAATAGGCGGAAGTCATTCAAAGCGAAGTGAAACTGATTGGAAAGATCAATAATAACGAGGTTAATATTAATAAAGATTTTGATAAAGCATCAACACCGAGCGGAGGATCAGTCAAACTCATAAAACTTTGGTCATTGAAGATTTTGTGTTGAGATAATTTTTGTGATTCACTATATGTTGTGTCGTTTATTGTTTGTTAGTTACGATCTAAGTAATACGCGGAGTCAGGGGATACCGACTTAAAATATTAAAATCCAACATTTTTATGGAAAAAGTTAAGGTGAAAATTCATAAAGTGAAGTTTGAGTGACACAGTACAACATTTCTAAAACTACTGCTTTTTGTAAATGTACCAGAGTTTTATCAACACTCTGATCTAGAATCAGCTGCTTTAATGGTGATTCATTAAAATACTTCTGTTACTTTTGCAGAATTCAGTTTGGAAAGTTTGTCTTCAAAATGTTCATTGCATTCCAATTTTTGTCAAGTGCTTTCAACCCACTGTTTAGTTGTGAAAAACAGCTAGTACAACAATATTGTGATGCCCATTTGCTTCTTTTTTGCAGAGTATTTGCTACATTTATAACAAAAGTCGTTTCTATCATTCTTACAATTGCTACTAGAGGAAGATGCCATTTTATGAAAATCAACAAAAAATAAGGTACACAAGCCATATTACGCACTTAAATGCAATTTGATTTAAATTCAAATTTCATTGAATCGCTGCCTAGTTTGGGGTTGGAATTGTCAAAAGTTTTAACTAGTAGGAAGTGCAAGTACAAAGAAAGTACAATTTACATTAAAACTACCGATTGCAGAGATAAAAAGAATTTTCGAAATATTTTACGTAAGATACATGCATTAAATTGCGTGTAAAAATATTGTTCAATTGTATTAATTTTTATATAATTTCACTTTTATGTGTCATGCAAGGAAAAACAATTTGAAAAATTTGCAACTTCCTGAATTTTTAGGGCATGCGAACCTATTCTGCTAATATCAATAATAGGTGTCATAGTGAAATATTAATTAAGTACACAGAATTGAGCTTTCAAAAGACATTATTCATCCAACTGCCCAAGTTTCTTATGTTAATAGGGTTTGACGGTTTTTCAAACCGGTTTATAAAAATAATTTGGAGCATTCAAAATCAATGATTAAATAAATGATTAAAATGATTAAATAAAAGTTTGGTGGAATGGTTATTTTGAATATTTCTAAATGAAATTGTTAAAACTTAATAATATCTTGAGGACATTGAAAGAATGAATTCTACCCAAAAAGATTTAGGAAATTAACAAAAAAGAAGAATATAGAAGAATATCCCATTCATCAGTGACATACTCGACTTCAAGATCCTGAAGGAATTTAAACGCACTGGTATTCCAATTCGGATAGCACATAAATCTTGGACATTGAGAAAAGATCTGGCAAACAACACAAATAGAAAAAACAATAGCACAATGGAAAACTGACAGACATCGAAAGATATGTGCTTCAGAAAAAATATCGTCTATTGCATCACGTGCAATGTATGCAAGGAAATCTACATTGAAAGTACACTCAGGAACATGCACCAAAGAGTTAAAGAACATCTAGATCCTGGTGGAAAATCCTCAATAAACAGACATCTCCAACAATGTCAACCAACAAAGGAAAAAAATATTTCAATCGAAATCATAGTCAATGGAAACATCCAAAAAAATTTCAGATTTTAAGAAGCAATTCTCATTATAAACAATCGGCCAAAAATCAGCACTAAAGNTGAGAGACATTTTCCGAAAATTTATTTTTTAAAGAGCCACCATAGTGAACTACATATTTTTTTTTATTTCATTAATTTGATTAAAAAAGACTTAAACGCTATTAAAAACAATTATTTCAAAATTTAAGTAACAAACATAAAATATAATAAAAATCCATTAATAAAAAGTAATAAAATTTCTTGAATTAACGAAGACTTTTGGTCAAACCTTTGAAATTTGGTGTATACTTTGTTAAAGCTGTTCGCAGCAATTCTGTAAGATGCTGATTGGTCAACTGTGAACGATATTTCGACTTCACGAACTTCATTGTGGAGTACAAAGATTCACAACAATATGTTGTACCAAAAATTGAAATTAGACGGCAAGCAGCTTGTTTTAAGTGTGGATATTTTGCCTCTGGTACGAGTTTCCAAAATTCAATTATAGAAGTAACTTTATGGTGCATTTGCAAAGCCTGGTCCTCTTTCATATCTAATAACTCCAATTCCCCAACCGCTTTTTTAACAAGTATTACTTCAGAAATTGGAAATCCATCTTCAATAATATTCAATAATTTAAATTTTAAAATGCTTCATAAAAAATCTTCCAACCTACGGGTTTCTACAGAAAACCAGCTCGCAAAGAAATATTATGCACCCAAAGATCAGCGCTTCCATACTTACAGAAAGTACATGTCATAAGAAACGAGAACAAAGAATAGCCAATCGATGCACGGAGAAAAACGAAAACTTTAAAGAGCAATCAAATTTCAATAAAATCCTACACCGAAACGGATACCAAGTGAGGACATTGAAAAAATGAAGTCTACCCAAGAAGATCTAGGGAATTAACACAAAAGAATCAGAAATATTTCTATCTGAATATCCCATTCATCAGTGACATACTCGACTTCAAGATCCTGAAAGAACTTAAACGTACCGGTCCTTCCAATTCGGATAGCACATAAATCTTGGACATTGAGAAGGGCTCTGGCAGGCAAACATAAATAGAGAAAACAATTGCACAATGAAAAACTGCCAGACACCGAAAGATATGTGCTTTAGAAAAAACATCGTCTATTGCATCACGTGCAATTGTATGCAATGAAATCTACATTGGAAGTACCCTCAGGACATTGCCACAAAAGAGTTAAAGAAATCTAGATCCTGGTGGAACATCCTCGTTGGGCAGACATCTCCGGCAAGTGTCAGCCAACAGAGGAAAGAAAAAATATTTCAATAGAAATCATAGCTAATGGAAACATCCAAAAGAAAATGTCAGAATCAAAGAAGCATTCTCATCATAAACAGACAGCCAAAGATCAACACTAAAAGAAGAAATCAATGAAATCATGAATTTGATCTGTTTGTCATTGAACTTTGGAATAACTGACAATATATAAAGAAATTAAAAAAAAATAGAATAAATTAAAAAAGTAATAATTAGAATAATATAGAAAAAAATTTTAAAAAATAGGGTTTGAAAATCATAATTGGCACATTTTATTGAAATATTTAAATAGCATATATAAGTAGTTATTGGAGGCTTTATTTAAATATTTTCAAATATTTTATAGGCTTCTAGAAGCTAATTATAGAAGCTGTAAAAAATTTAAAAATTTTTAGTTTGTGTCATTTGAATTTTAAAGTGTAAAAATTATAAAAAAATTTCATTATATTTACAACCAATGAGAATTAAGAGAAAGGAATAAAGAAAGATTGAAGGGTATTTTGAAGAAGAACATTGCCTAAATTCCAGGAGATTGACAAGGACTATCGTATAGTCGAAATTCTTTCATTAAATACATTATTTGCAGCAAAAGGCTTAAATTATCATTTTATTGTTTTAAATAATAATAATAATAATAATAATAATAATAATAATAAAATTTATAATATCTTTATAAGGGTTGCAGTTTTAAATTATGAACTAGTTATGTACATAATGAAGACTACTTCATATTTGTTATATTACAATATGAATTTAAACAACAAATTCATTTTACTATTTTCTATTGCTTCGATGAGGTGAATTTATGAAAATAGAAAATTTTAAATTTTTATGGCTTTAAAAAATATTAGTTTTCTTTTTGTGTGGCAAATGAGGATTTTTGGATTTTTAATAAACTGATTTAAAGAAAAATTAATTTATTCTAGACTTAGCTTATTTTCAATGTGAATAAGGTTAATTACAATAACTTTATTTGAAGTAAAAAAGAATTTTTAAAGCAATTTTTGTTTTCGCAAATTTTTTACGTTTATTGGAAAAAATTACATAGAATTACAGATATTTAAATAATATGGAATAATAAAAATAAAACATGACCTGGAAATGATAATAAAATTATAGTAAAACTTGTTAACTTTGATATAAATATACAAATTTTCCAAATTCAATCTGTTAAAAGCAGATTTGTACTAACTTGATATTTAAACTTGATATTTAATCGCTTGTATGCTCAATTGTAACTTAGATTACACCAAAGCGCATAAATTATGGTACTTTCAAAAATAAATTAAAGTATAGGATAAGATATAAGTAATTTATATATAAAAAAAATAACCACACTTACTTGAAATAAGGACAAATATTAAGGCCACTGGCATAATTTATTATATGAAGGAAGAAAAATAATTTTGGTGAAAAAAATAAATTGTGTTTTATTTTGCATTGTTTTCATTTGACTTATTTTTTCTGTTAAAGAGTGGGTTACTTGATCCGATATTTCTAATTTTTAATTTTAATATTTTTATTATTATATATTTATGATATTAAAATACATTTCTAATAATAACGTTCCGGATGCATTTTTTCAAAATGTTGTTTTACCATGTGTCATGTGTTACCAATATTTTACATTTTATACAATACAACTAGAGCTATTTAAGTTCAACTGTGGTAAATAAACCATAATTATTTAGAAGCTCATTTCAGTACCATACGGCATATTGGGGATCAATTTCTTAGGTTACATTATTTTTGAACTTTCAAGCATTCAGTGCTATTAATTTGAGTAAAATTTATATCAATCGTCATTTTCTGTGTCTTATAACCTATGTAATTCCTCCTAATTATAATGGATGATGATAATTATAATTTTTTAAATAATTTTTTTAAATTTTCTTGAATTTTTAAAATTTTAATTTATTAAAACAGAAAAAATTAAATAAAAAGAAAAACTGTGTTGGAGTTATCGGTTAAATTAAATATTACCAATTATCGATCTGACTTCAAGCATGTCTTGAAATATTAATAACAATGACAAGTTGTCGATATTACCGATATTTATTGTCTATCACAACTACAATCGATATGATGTCTTCTAACACAATTGCACAAAAGATTCACCACTCAAAAAAAAATTTATTTTTTAAAATATTATTATTTTTCAAAAATATTATTAGTGGTCTAGCGGGCACATGGTTTTCGTTTGCCCAAAAAAATTCTTCAATTGAACTACCTTGATATGCTTCTATCAATCGGTTGGTTACTTTAATTTCTGTTTGCTTTCTTTAATTCATTTGATACTGTTTCTTCATTTATATAGTTTTCTCAAAATATTTCGTCTATTGTTCTTGTTTTTTCCAAAGTTCTCTTTGATTTTCTCCATTTGTGACTCCTTTTTATAGGTTGTCTTATTTCATTGTTTGATTTTTTTATCTATTTTTGTAATTTTTTCAATTTTTCTATTTTTTTCTTGTTCCTATTTCTCAGAATTCTGGAGCAACCTTTACTTATATATTTCCCCCTCACTTTTATAATTTTTTAGTTTTAATTTTTAGGCATCATCGATAACTGTACCAAATAAATGTAAAATAAAATTTTCCATGTTAGAACAAAAACCTAAATAAAAGAAACACTTAAATGTTAATTTTTCATTTTTTATTTTACAATTTCTACTTGAAAAAATTTTAATTAATTAATTAATTAAGAGTCACAAGTGATTTACTGTCATTCAATTTTCGACATACTAATCAATATATTTTACATAAAATATAATTTTAACAACTTTATTGAACATTTATTTAAATTTAATTGATTTTCCGTAATTTTATCAATTTAATGAAACTTTTTCAATAGCCATTTTAATGGGTGCAATTGTAAAATAAATTAGGTAAAATGATGGGCAATGTAATTTTAGTTGAAAAGTTTTATTTATTCTTTCCTTTAATTTAGGAAGAAATGAATAAAAGACTGATTTTTAAAATTAAAATTAAGATTATTATGATTATAAATTTTTAATCTAAATATTTAATAATAATAATAATAATAATAATAATAATAATAATAATAATAATAATAATAATAATAATAATAATAATAATAATAATAATAATAATAATAATAATAATAATAATAATAATAATAATAATAATAATAATAATAATAATAATAATAATAATAATAATAATAATAATAATAATAATAATTATAATAATAATAATAATAATAATAATAATAATAATAATAATAATAATAATAATAATAATAATAATAATAATAATAATAATAATAATAATAATATTTTGGTTGTATTTTTTATGCTGTAAATAAAATATTTTCAATAGTAATTTAACAAAAATTTAGTCATTTACTTTTATAAATTACAATTTTTTCTTTTGTATGATTTATACGCTTATAGCTTTGAAAAGATCAATATGATAATATTTTATAAAACTTTCAATTTCCATATTTAATTTGATCTCATTTAAATGTAATTTCTCAATTAATTATCTGTTAAAAAATATCCAAAATTTTATTAAGCACAATATTTAAACAAGGATTTGTTTTTTTATAAATTAAATAATAAAGTTTTATTTGTAAATATTTTTATTTCAACCAAACTTTTGATAATTTCCAACCTAATCTAAAGCACTTTTTGATGAATTTATATAACTTTTGTGAGAAAAAAAGAACGTTTATGAATCGTTTGTTTAGAGTTCATATCCGTGAGAATTATTAATTTCTTTTCTGTTAAGAGGAGTTTAATTTATTTGTTTGAATTATTACTAAAAAATCTGTTTTTCTAACTTACCTTGAGTCGCGTTTAAATTTCAATTCTGCCTTTTTAATTTTTTCGATAAATATTTGATAGTAGTTTCAGGATATCTAAATAGAAACTTCCGGCGAAATCATCAAGATAAGCAAGACACTTCAAACTGTCACTTTTAATCGTATGCAATTAATTGACAGTCTAACATGAGTTCTGTACTCAAATATTTATCATTTCATTTATATAAAAGATTAAAATTAAATGAAATAATTAATTAATTTAAATACTTTAATAACTTTGAATAACAGTTTCTATTCAATTTATTAAAAAGAGAGCTTGTAGACTATAAATCAGTAATATATCGATGTTTTTTGATAATCACGAATTTTCGGCACTGCCTTTTTCAAGTGAATTTAAAAGGCAGTGCTGAAAAATCGTGAGTATCAAAAAAAACATCGATATATTACTGATTTATAATCTTCAAGCTCTCGTTTTAATAAATTCAATGGAAAAAATAATCAGTGGTGAAATTGGAAAAAAAAGTTCTTATAGTTTCTATTCACTTTTAAAATGGCATATTTCGAGTCAAAGAATTTTATATTTCTTCGTTTCATTAATTTCTAATTTTATGGAAAATGGCTTAGCACTGCACTTTCTTTTGTCGATAAAATAAATAAATTTTTGTGGGATAATAAATAAATATATGTATTATCTGATTTTTAATGTCACTGCATGTATGGAAAATAAAAATTAAACATGTACAAGTTTTTTTTTCATACACCAAGGGTTCTTAAACTTTGAAGTTCGTCAATTTCTTTAATGCTAGTTAAACTGTTATTTGTTTCCATCAATGTAATCGGTAATTTAAAACAAAAGAATATGATTAATGCAATGATAAAAAGACAACTGGAAAACTTAGCTCACTATCCATTTTATTGAGTGAACAATCCAACGCTTTGGGAATTCTGTTTCGCAATGATAGGAAGATCCGAAATTAAAGAATCAAAAGACGACGTCGCTATAACCTCTTGCCGTTACAAGTCAGTTATCCTTTTGATATTTCTTCCTTTAAACTCTGTAAAATCGAAGTAATCACTTGGCCGTACTTTCAAAGTGTGTATTCATCATGAAAATCCAAATAGTGTAAGAGTTTACTCTTTTAATCAACATCAGGATTATGTCTTAGTTGAACTCTCCTTGTGACAATTGTATTACTATTTGACAGATGTACCTCCTACCCAAAATTGTCCTCGAAACAGTTCAATCATATCCTACGATAGCTATTTTTTCAATAAAAATTAACAAAAGTTAATTATACTGCATCATTGAGTAAGTAGAAAACATTCCGACTTGTGGTATTTTTCTGTCGACAGCAGTGCTCCATTTATGTTATACCTGCCATAGTGTATGTGTTTATTTTTAATTTTAGATGTCTATTATGTTTTCCGTGAATGTTATCTAGCAGTGATTGTATTGAAATTGTATTATTCATAATGTAATTGGAATATTTTGATTTTAGATCATCGCAAAAGGAGTTCGAAAAACTTGTATTTGAGTCCTGATTTCATCCGTAAGCTCATTAAATCAAAAGACAATAGTTACAAAACAAATGTTCTCAGATTCGGATAAAATGTTTTATAAGTTTTGAATTGATTTAAGAATAAATGTTTCTTTTTTCTTTAAAAAAAAAGAAAAAAATAAAAGTTTTTCTTAGATGTTTTATAATGAATTTTGATTTGAGAAATAAATATTCAAAATGTATTTAACATACTATTCAACCATTTGATTTATACTTACATTTAGATATTGTTGTACAAATGAGGAACTAATTATGTTTTCACTAGGTCTGAAAGGTGAGGTTTGGAGATGTAATTGGTTATACACCATATAAAACATTTTATACTCTTACTACTAAGTATAATTTGGAATTTACCTCTTCTATTCATGATTTGCTATGAAAATTTCATGTGAGACCCTAAACGTATTACTTAGCATTATTTATCAATTTAAATGAAATGACATAATATTTAAATTTTTTTTAAATGGAATTAAGAAGTGATACTGTTTATCAAATCGAATCACAGTTTTATTCAAGGTTAATTAGAAATTATGATTTTAGTGAAATAATCGGTTATGTAAGAAACCCAAAAATTGAGTGTGTACCCTTAAAAATAAATATTTAACCTAATTATATAATATAATAAAATAAATAATAGGTATGTAAATGTGAAATAAAATTATCAATTATTTTTCTTAAAAGTTTTTTGGAGATCAAAATAGTTTTTATTCGAGACTTGATAGTACTTTCCACTTCACTGTATTTACAGTACACTAGTATATACAAAGCTCGTCGAATAACGGTCGTAGTTATTGTGAATTTAAATCTAAAGGATTTGTAATTGTTATATATTTATTAATAGATAAAGATATACCACATCATTATGTTAAAAGGGGTTTTATTAATTTTTCGAATTAGACTTTCTTTATGTAGTAAAAATAAAAAGAGGAATTAGAGATTTTTCTTTTTTAAAGTATCCATTATATACTGTAATGCCATAATATTCAGCATAATTCAAAACATATGTTGAGGTCTGTAAATTAAAATAAATTTAAATGAAATTTAGGTTGAAAATTTAAATTAAAAGTAAGTGAAGAGAAAAGACAAATAAAAGCGTGATCATGCACAGAATTGATAGTAAAGAAAAGTATGATGGAAGCAGTATTAGGAAATGGCAAAAGCAGTTGCGAAAGACAAGAATCCGAGAAAAATCAATAAATTGTAAAATTATCGAAATTGAATTGGGAAAACGGGACAATTATAGATTAGCTAATGGTCAATAAGATGATGATTATGGATTTATCAGAAAATGGTTAGAAAGGGTCGAAAAGCATTCAAATGTGTTAAAACAGAAAACGTTAAATAATTAATTCGCTAATAGAAAACCCGAGCTAATGGGAAACCCGAGCCAATGGAGAACCCGAGAGATGAAGGAAACCCGAGCTGGGTAGACAAAGAGAAAAGTAAATAAAAGGAAGATTTTGGCCCTTTATCGTTACGCAATGATTCATGGGAAAAGACCAAGGAGAAGATAGTGCAAGCAGAAAGCCCGGACGGGCCATTAATTATCTTTGTTCGTTGGACCATTATAGGTGACAGCCGAAGCAGATGTGTGGAGTCGAATTTCAAGTGAGAGATTGGAGATTAGGGAAAAAGAAGATATAGAATAGGAATACGAAAAGGTGAAAAAGGACCAAATCAAAGAGAAAAAGGAATACGTTGGTCAAGAGAACCTAAGAAAATAAAAGGTGAATATTATCTTTTGTCAAAGCATCAACACCGAGCGGAGAATCGGTCAAACTTAACTTTGATTATTGATTGTTTATTGTTGAGAAAAAAAATATATTTTTGTGATACAAATATACGTTGGGTAGTTTATTGTTTTGATTAAAAGGACACGAGGATACAGAGGTTACCGACTTAATTACCTAAAACCCAAAATATAATTCAAAACACTCGAATTCTTGGGCATTGCTGACGGAATGGACTGACTCGCATTAGTGATCATTTTATGAAGTGTCCAAAGTAGAAAAATAATTATTTCTGATTTTAAGATTTTGGCGAAAATTTTGAGTAATATTCAAAGTCCTCAGTCTACATGGATTTTGAATGGGTTAATATAATTGAACGTTGCATATTTATTATTTTGGATGATGTTAATGTTTGTTAATTTTTTTTGTATGAAAACAATTTTTAAATTTTAAATTTAAATTGAACTTGATTTTTTTTATATTAATTTATAAAAATCTTGAAAGAGAATGATAGCAATTTTATTAAATATAATATTTTTTAGTTTGATACAATTTGATTACGATTATTATTGATTAATTTGTTTGAATATTCTTATTTTCATTTAGTAGTTGTTATCAATACGATTTTAGCCTTAAGAAGACTGTAAAACGGTCGAAATATATGGCAATGTTATATAATATACTTAGTTGGCGATTTTCAATTATTATTATTATTAGTATAAAGTGATAATTCCTTGGTAGCAGCATTGATTATATTTTAAAACAATTAAATGATAATTTAAACTTTTTTGTTGGGAATAATATATTTAATACAAATGAAAAAATTTTCGACTATAGAAAATTTTTTCATTTGTATTAAATATATTATTCGCAGCAAAAGACTTAAATTATCATTTAATTGTTTTAAAATAATATTATTAATATAAATTATTATTAATAATTAACAAATGTAAAATAACTTATTTTTTAAAAAGGGAAGTTTATTTATTAATTTAATTAATAATTCATTAATAAATAAAGCCACGTTTCTTGTCTTGGAAAATAAAATTGTAAATATTAAATGGTTTTCCTAATTCAAACAAATTTTCTATAAAATTCAGGCTTGCCACAATAATTTTTTTACTATTTGCAATTTTTGAATAAATAAAACATCGTCCCAATAGCATTATTGACAAGTTCACACAATCGTTTTAAAAAATAATTAATATTTATTAATGATGAAAATATTCCTACCTTTGAAAGTTACGTTAGAAAAATTGTTTTCAATTAATTTTTTGGTAGTATTTATAAATAACAATTATTAGAATTAAAATTAATTTTAATATTAATTTTAAAATTAAATTTAAAAAGGCTGCTTTGAAAAGTCCGTATGTAAGGTTATTTATAATTTATTTATTTATTATAAGTGGAAAATAATAAAGTTTTTAGTTATAATTTTATAATAAAATTATATTAAAACATTCACAAGAACGATTAAATACAATCGGAGCAGAAATTAGAAATTTAAAATAATATTTTATTGACCAATTGTTTAATTAAATTAGAATTTAATATTTTTGGAAAAGTAAAAGTATTAAAAATTAATACGAGTGATTTCGTTTTTTTATTATTATTTATTAATTTTATTTCACAAATCGAAAGTTAAATAAATTAATCATTTTAGTGAAATTTATTTTTAAAATTTCAAAAATATATATAAAAATTTTGTTGAGGTCACCTAAATAACAAATTTATGAATAAATAAATAAAATTACTTGGGGGGGGGGGGGGGGGGGGGGGGATAGTCATGACAAACCGGACGATGTAGGGAACTCGGAGAAGGGAAGAAAGTAAAAAATGGAAAATGAGAATAAGAAAACAAACAAGAAAGCAAAACAAAGGTCATTACTAATTAGTTTGTACAAAGGAGAAAAGGAATTTCAGATTCCAAAAACAGAACAAGAGGAAAAAGGAATATCTTGACAGCTTGTCAGAGATATTTGAATTGCCGGGAGAAATCGGCCTAACAAAAAATGGAAAAAGCAAAACATATCTCGACATCTGTCAGCGATAAAATATGAACAGTCGGGAAATGCAAGAGTCTACGGAAAACGAAACAAAAGTAACGAGAAAATTAACGGAGAAATTTACAGAAGTCATTGAGACGAGTATTTATTGGAAAACGATTTGTTGGAGAATAATTGTTAAAGAATAATTGTTGGAGAAGATTTTCAGAAAAGATTTAGTTGACAAATAAACGAAAAGAAGTTATTTGAATATTTGAAGAAAGTTTTCGAAGAAGGTCAAAGAAGACAACCAACTTAAAGTCTCAGTTGATAAACAAATCAGTAGTTAGTGATCTTTCAATCCGGTGTTGTACACGAGTGCTATACCTCTCTGAGTGTTGGAATAAGCATTGTATAGTCACCGAGCAGAGTGTTGAATTGATTATCAGTGTAAAGTAAAAATTATTTGTAGTAGGGTAATGTGTGGACCCGGGAACAAAGAACTATTACTTAATCGATGACGTCACATTAGAAATGACGTCATACTCCTACCCGGGAGGGGTTTTTCAATGTCAACTTGAGGTCATATAAAATTTTTAATTCGTGGTGATGTCATAGTAAGGTCAAATGCTAAGGTCAAAGTCATTTTGAGGAGCGTTTAAGGTCAAATCCTGAGGTCAAAGTCGATTTTAGGTCATTTTAAGGTCAAAGTCGATTTTAGGCTATTTTAAGGTCAAATTTTTAGATTAAAGTCGGTTTAAGACCAAATATTTAAACAAAGACAATGACTCATCATTTTAAACAAATGTGTATTCCGTAACAAAGGCATATTACGTAACAAATACATGTGACGTAACAAATATATATTATGTAATAACGGCATTTTAAGAAACACATGACTCATAAATTTAAACAGAGAACTATTACATAACAAAGACAATTTAAGAAAAAAAGACACATGACTCATCATACTTTTTTATTATTAAATATATTATGTTGCGGTATTTTAAAATTTAAATATATTTTAAAAACACATATTGACGCTAAAGTTGACTTATATATATATATATATATATATATATATATATATATATATATATATATATATATATATATATATATATATATATATATATATATATATATATATATAGTATGAGTTTATCCGACAAGATATTCTGTCCCCCTAAGGGTACTGCTCACAAAGGTACTTCTCACAAAGGTACTCCTCACACTCAACATGTCGTAAATTATTATTTTCAAATACAAATTCAAAGTATTATTATTATTATTATTATTATATAGTCTGAGTTTATCCGATATCAGATATTCTGTCCCCCTATGGGTACTGGTCGCAAAGGTACTGCTAAAAATATTCAAGGCAATAAAATCAATACATTTATTAAATAATTTAACCACATCATCGAAAATAATCATGTCCAAAATAAACATCATCTGTTGGATCATGGAAATCATCTGGATCATCTGCCGAGACAGCTTCTGTTGAATCTATAAATATATCGGTGTCACCGCCCCTATAATGGCCATATGCCAAACTTTGATATTTATCCACCCAATTTCGCTTATCATCTCTACATGTCAAGGCTCTTTTATTATTTTTAATACTAAAAAGTTGGTGATTCTTCGATGTTATTCTAAACTGAAGGACTGTGTATATTTTATCATTTAAATAACAATCTAGATACGACTGATGTGTTAGTCCAGTATCTTTCATACTAATCCCCTTAGCCTTCATACTTTCCTCATCACCCATTAAACTGTAACATTTAGGTCTCAAGAACACCCAATCTTTATATAATAGTCCTTTATTCTCGTCTTTGAATTTACCAATGACAGAATCAAGGTTCCTGCTATATATAAATGATGATTTGGGTCATAATTCGAAGTGTCTAATAATTGATCCCTAATCATCGCAGGTAAAAGAATGATCAAGACTACAATGTTAAATTTCCAAGAAGAAGGAATCAGTGTCCCCAGCAACAATATTATATTTTGCAGTTGAATTCGTCGCGATATTTTTGCAACTCTTCTAATAATCATGTGTAATGTGTGGATTTAATATTAAATAGTAATGTGTGGGTAAATATTATACTTTAAATATACACTTAAACTAAAATTTATTAACACATTCACATTCATCATCTCTACATTTCATAACATTTTCAACCACATGATCTGTACAATCGTTATATACACGCGGTTCAGTATCCGTAAATTCCTCCATAGGTTCATCAATTTCTTGAATGATTTCCTCATCATCTTGAGTGTTTTCTTCATCAATTTGTTCAGTTTCATCAGTTTCATCAAATCCTGAAACTTCACTCTCTGTTACCCAGTCTATATTTAATGCATTTGAAATAGATAACATATCCTTCATTTTTACACCAAATATTTCTGCTAATTTTTCCAATAAAAAGTTTATTACAAATTCTAAATATTAAATAATTCGATAATTAAATAATCATATTAACCTTTTTCTGTAGTCATTATTAACATTTTAAAATTATAATGTATATTTGTTTATAGAATGTCTTTGTTAAATTTTTTGTATTAATATAGAAAATAAGTGAAAAACAAATATGACTAAATACATTTATTAAATACATCAACATTTATTAAAATATTTGTGAAAGTCTAGCAGACATAATTTTTCAAATTGGAGAATACACATCATTATTATCAACTTTATATCCTTGGATTGCAATTGTTATATACCAATTTTCGTTTTCTTTGAAGCTAATTTCATCAAAGGAATCATAAAATCTTGCATATCGGTTGTTGAAAAATGCATGTTGATTACATGATAGATTCGTATTCAACCGTTTGAAAACCTCATCAATAGATTTAATATCTATCATTGAAAGTGTGCAGGATAATAATTGAAATTGAGTAGGAATTAACTTGATCGGTGACACCAATTTCATATTGATTTCTTCTTTTAAAAAATACATTTTGTAGTTGTGGAACATTTGAACAGGTTATACAAGTTCTGGAACAACTTTTGGTTTTTCAGTGCTTCAAATTTATTTGTCATCGTGAATTATGATTAAAATGAAATTGTACAGGGTTTTTATACCTTTGACTATTGTTTATCATCCAATCAGATTGCAGCATGTCTTTGTTTTAATTGCATTCAAGTTGCATTGATATTGCATTGTCACATGTTTTATATTATTAAAATTATTATTATTATTATTATTATTATTATTATTATTGATATTGATATCATTATTATTGATATTATTATTAAAATTATTATTATTATTATTGTTATTTTTCGGTCATCTATATGAAAAAGAACACTGAAAACATAAAGATTTATTAAATCAACCAAGGTCAACAATATTATACTTAAAGTAGTTAAAGGCAAGACTAAAATCAGTAAATCCAAAAAGCAATTATTGAGTAAACATAGGAAACCTTTGCTATCATTAGTAAATAAAAAAATCGTCAACAAATGAGAAAAATTATATATAAACAACAAGGGTGATTTATCGGTACATTGATACCTTTAGCAATATCATTATTAGGTGGAATAATAGGAAGTCGATCATAAACAATGGGTGCTAATCCTTCATTACCCGACATTAAATTTAATATTAAATCTTCTTGTTGTAATGGAGAAGATTTGGACGAACCCCGAAGACGAATCCGGTTTCGGTGGACTGGCAAAATTAAAGAAAAAAGTTCCGAATTCAAAAAATGAAACCCAGAAGTGGTTATCAGACCAGCTTGTGTACAGTTTGAACAAACCAATGCAAAAACGATTCCCAACATGAGCATATAAAACATATGGAATAAGCGATTTATGGCAAATGGATTTGATGGAGATGATACCCTATTCGAAAATTAACAATAAGTATAAATATATTTTAACATTTATCGATGTATTCAGTCGGTTTGCCCGAGCAATACCAGTCAAGGCAAAATCTGCAGATGAAATGTCCAAAGCTGTTAATAGTTTATTTAAAAAGGACATCCTAATAACTTGCAAACCGATTTAGGTAATATTATTATTATAGGTAAAGAATTCTACAACAGTAGAGTCAAGCAAATCCTCAATAAATTGAAAATAAACCATTACTCGGTACATTCTCAATACAAAGCTGCCCATGTTGAAAGATTTAACCGAACATTGAGAGATAGATTAAAGAAATTGTTCGTGCATCAAGGTAATAAAAAATGGGTATTGGTTTTACCAAAAATAATAACCAGTTATAATCATTTATCACATCGAGGACTGAATGGATTAAGGCCGATTGATATCACTTCAAAAACATTCTATTCTACCAAACCTGTAAAAATTACAAAACCTAAATATAAAGTAGGTGACCATGTTAGGATAAGTAAAATTAGTGCATCACCATTTATTAAAATTTTCGATACAAATTGGAGTGATGAAGTCTTTGTAATTTCAAAAATAAATACTAAACAGAGTCCTGTAATGTATGTCATCAAAGACAATGATAATAATATTGTACAAGGAAAATTTTATGAGCAAGAATTACAAGTTATTCCTCCAATAATAATAATAATAATAATAATAATAATAATAATAATAATAATAATAATAATAATAATAATAATAATAATAATGCAAAGTATGTCCAATAATTTTATTATGTCTTTGTTAATTAAGTCAACTTTAGCGTCAAAATGTGTTTTTAAAATATATTTAAATTTTAAAATACCGCAACATAATATATTTAATAATTAAAAAGTATGATGAGTCATATGTCTTTGTTACGTAATAGTTCTTTGTTTAAATTTATGAGTCGTGTGTCTTTGTTATGTAACATGTCTTTGTTACATAATAGTTCTTTGTTTAAATTTATGAGTCATGTGTCTTTGTTTCTTAAAATGTCTTTGTTATATCATATGTCTTTGTTAAAATGTCTTTTAACGTAATATGTCTTTGTTATGTAATATACCTCTGTTACGTAATTTACCTTTGTTTAAAATGATGAGTCATGTGTCTTTGTTTAAATATTTGCCTTAAACCGACTTTAACCTTAAAATTTGACCTTAAAATAGCCTAAAATCGACTTTGACCTCAGGTTTTACCTTAAACTATCCTTAAAATGGATTTGGCCTTAAAAATTGACCTTAACATGACCTTAACTGTGAACTTAAAATTTTCTATGACCTTAAGTTGACCTTGAAAAAAACTCTCCCCTGGAATATAATGTAATTTCCTTTGTGGCGTAATTAATTACGTAATAGTTCTTTGTTCTAGGGTCCACACATTACCCTACTATTTGTGATTATCAATAAAGATTTCTGTTGTCAAGTGTTATTTGTGGGTCAGTCAAAGACACGCTTGGAGGCAGAGTAAAAATTTTAACTTTACAAATATTATCACCAACCCAATAACTCAACAATTTTAATTATTTGGGTAAACTAAATAAAGTAAAATATTTGAATATTTTAGCATCTGCCGTCGGATATCATTACAAACTTTAGTTGTGTTTACAATTGTATATCAATGATATGAATTTTTCATAAACTTAGCTACCAAAATATCAGATGTATTTATGCGTTTAAAATACACAGTTAGAATTTAATATTTGAAGTAATCAGGGTCTTCGACATGATTTGCTTGATTATCAGGATTTATCCGACTTAGTTTCGAGTTTCTTATGTTAGTGATAAGTTGCAAATAAACTCGAAAATATTATGATATTAGTTAAATATTCTATTTTAGTTAAATTCACCTTTAATAGGTTGTTGAGATATGTTGAAGTAATATTTTGAAGTAATTTGCATGCTGTTTGGCAAAGTTACTCCCATGGTAATATTTAACAAGGATAGGCTTAAATACAATATAAGTTAAGGGAACTTAAAATGGTGTTAATGCTCAAACAGGCGCATCTGATTCTATTACACTGTATAAAGGTACAGTTTCAGAAATTGTTCACCCAAAGATGTTATTGCTTGGCTTCATTCATATCCTTCTTATGGCTGTATATTATATGACATTGACAGTACAACGCGAATTATGAATCAGCATATTAAAATCCTTTTGCAGTTGATGAATTGGAGGAGAAGAGTTTACCTTGGCACTGGAATAAATAAAATCTATTGAATAATCCCTGGGTAAATTCATTACTTGTGTTTGGTTTATTGTAGTAAGTCGGTAATTGTCAACTGCCAATTACTTATCTGACTCCGAGCGGGTTATTAATTACAATAATGACAAATCCCAAAGACGTAAAACTTTATTGATTATAATTGATTACAATGAGTTCTACGATACCAATTTTCACACACCACAAATGTTTCAAATGTTATAATTACAACCCCCCAGGAAGAATAGCACAACTATCATAATTCTTTAAGAACACGACTGTCTGACTACTGCCGGTAATAGGCAATTCGCAAAATTGATTTTGTTCCTGGTAATTTGACTTGGGATTTCCGAATACACGAGTTTCTTTTAACTGTTTCAAATCTCTTTTCAACAAATTTCCCTTCTTTGATCACGAGTTTAATCTCGCAGCAATTTTCCTCCTTTCCAATAATTCCCTCTTTCTGTCAATTTGTGTTCGGTTTTTATACTTTCCATCTGATATCACATTGATAATTCCTTCTTTTTTCGCTTCTTCCCATTGGCATTCCGTAATCTCTGTTTGCTGTCGAGATATGTGCATTTTTGCAATCCCGTTTCTCGGATTTCCCATAGCTTTTTCCTTCTCTACCTAGAGTAAGCCATCGATATAACAAGCCACTTCAAATTTTGTTTTTGCTTTCTATTTCACTTCTTTCCAATTGTACTAATTAATTAAGGATGACTTCATTTTATTAGTTGTCCTTCTTAATGATTTCCTCTGTTTCATTCTCATTTTTCAACTTTTCTCTTCCACTCCTGTTTTACCGAGTTTCAGAAGACCACCTCATTTATTCATAATTATTTTACGCTTTTAATTGATATTTTTATTTTATAATTTAGGTATCCTCAACACTTTTTTAAGTGAATATAATTAATCCATAGTGGTAATATTTGTATTAAATGCTTGATAATGATTTATCCCTTCGTGTAATTCATAAAGTTTTATATACTCTTGAGGTCGTCTGTGAAATATGAAATTAACAATTATTGATCTGACTCCAAGCGTAGTTTATCTGTTACTAACAACAACGAATTCCAAATATAATATTAACTTTTATTAATCAACAATGGAATACCAATTTATAGTGACACCAATAATTCAATAATATAACAATGGCTGTTAGTGCTTATTGTAAGTTACAATTTGTAACCCTTTGTGACTAATAGCACGTCTGTAAAAGAATTTAGAATTTACAACCACTTAACTACTTTTCTGGTTTTCACAATTGGTAAAATTCGCCTTGTTACTTTTCTGACTTTAACTTGAAATTACTAAAAATCGCAATTAATAGCTTTAATATGTTTTACATTTGTTGGCGCTTAAGGTGTGTCATTTAAATGTGCTAGGGTTACTTATGTATTTTGAATCGACTACTTCCTAAACGCCTTCATGACTAATGTACTTTATACCATCTGCGTACCCATGGTGATAACCATGTTGGTGCGGTACACAATGGCTGAAAATCGATGAGCAGTTGAGCTCTATTGCTAAAACTACTCCACATTGTATTTTCGTTTTCGGGTTCTGGAATGCCGATAGAAGGTCTTAAGTCATTGTTTATTATCTGTTCCTTTGTTAGATTATTGTCATTTATTCATTTAATTGTGGTCCTCATTTCTGGATGTTTTCCAATTTTTGAAAATTTTGCACAGGGATCCGTCCTTATATTTCCCAGTTTATAAATGTTGTTCCATACTTTCTGTCATACTTGAGATTATTCGACTTATTCTTCGAAAAATTTGATCAGGGATCTACCCGTATTTCTGATCCTGACCTATCTGAAATTATAACTACTCGTGGTTCCTCCAATACTACCCAAACTAAACATTCTCTACTTACAATCGATCTTCCCTTCCTTATTACTAACCTAACTCACTAAAATTCATAAAAAGGTATCAGCGATCGATAACGATATCGTTGTGCTACCTATGCTCTACCAAAAGTGGCTACAGTGAAATAATAATAGACTCTCCCTCCCGTGGTCCGATTAACTGAAATGATTGAAGACGCCAGATGAGGGTCTCATCCACCGTGGCCAAACATGGTTTTAATGCCATTGCTCTCCAAAAAAAATCATAAATCAGGCAAAAAGATATCATGAATATACTTAAAACATAAAAATTAAAAATTGGAAACAAACGATAAAAAGGAACACAAAAATAACTAAGTTGAATATGAAAATTTATTAACTTAACACATTACTGTATATATAAAATTACTAGATACAAATCAAGCTTACCACAATGGCATGAACCGAAAACTGAGAGCAGGTTAAAATGACACAGACAAATTATGTTTAAAATTTTATCAAAATAAATTTAGTAATTGAAGTAGTAGTTTAACTGAATTTGCAAAAGTATTTATACTGATTTTGATTGCATTCGCTGCCACTATATCCAATCAGAATGTAAAGTTGAATTACGTTGCACACATATAAATGAGTGTATGTAATTTTTATATTTAATTTAATTGATTTAAATAATCAAATTATTTCATTTTTATTAATTTTAACAATTCAATTTTATAAATTTTATAATTTAAGTAATTTTGACTAATTTTATTTTAATTTTTATTATTTTATCAATTTTACTAGAAATTTTTAGTTTCAATTTATTTATTTAGAACATTTTCCTATTCCTTTTCTTGACGTATGCACTCATTGCCATAGCAACTTCGTGTGTAAATACGATCCATAACATCCATAATTAATTCGATTATGGTCCTTCATATGTAAATACGACCAATAATCTTTCGTATGTAAATATGACCAATAATCATTCCTAATTTTTTTATATTATCAATTATTATTTTATTTATTATTCTTTCATTTTCTAGTTGGCAGATTTTTCGAATGCGTTATTTCTCTTTTAACTGTGTTTGATTGCAACTTCTTCCGTTTCTTGAATTTATTATACGTATTTTGTTTATTCTCAATGTGTTGTGTACTTTATTTTGTATTATTTGGTGTATAATCATAGATTTTAATTCAACTTGGTGCGGTTTTTATGCTATGTATTTTCGACTCATTAAAACAAGCTCTCAATTTTTTGTTCTAGCCCAACAGATTGCTTCTTCTATTTGACAATGTTTTATACGGAATTTTCGTAATTTACTTTGCGTTTTGTTTTAATTCTGTCTTTCCGTCTGTATTCTTCTTTTCAAATTGTTTCCTTTTTTTCAAATTGAGTCTTCTTTATTCTTTACAAATTCTGTCCTCTTTTTCGCCTTTGCAAATTATGTCTCCTTTTCTTCTTCATAATTTGTCTACTTGAATAAAATTTTTGTTTTCTTTTTATAGTCTGCCATCAAATAATACTTGTAGATAATTATTTTTACTTCCAGAACATTTTCTTAATTCCTGTTATCTCTGAGAGCTTTTGAGATATAGAATTTTAAAAGTCGTATTCGTCAACTTCCCCTATGATCCGTTTTCTTTATATTGGACAAGCTGCTTTACTTTTGTGTGATTTTTCACTCTTGATTGACTTTTCTTAAATTCTGTAAGAATTTGTTATTCGCACCTGTGACTTACTCTGTCTAATTAAATACTATCTACATTCCTTTATGCAACCAAGTTATTTAAATTTTTCTTTCAAGTCAAGTATAGCGTTGGTATAGGGTTGGCTTAACAGAGATTGGTGGAAAATAACATAAATTGATGAATAGTAATTTTACAATTACTAAAAATAGAATATAAATATAAATAGTAATATTTAAATAAAATTTTATAGTAATTTGTTATTATTAAAATTAGTTTAATATTGAATTAACATTATTTATTTTATATTTAAGGTCAGGCATGAGACTGGCCAAGAGACAACACGGCACATTTCGAAAGTGAAATTTGAGCGTGATCAACATCTGAAATCTGTATATTAATTTCGAATATTAAATTTGAGTTCAACTATACATACCAAGATATTTGGTAAATAGATCAGATTGAGAAGACATTAGAAGTTTATTGAGAATAAAATTGGAGAAATACATTGAGCAAATCGAAATTTGAAAGAAAGTTTTTGCACGAGAATTAAACCGTTTTATATAAGTTAATTTACCTTATTGTGATATAAGCGTTACCGATTTTCATTCCACAGAAAACGATTATCAATTTGAAATTGATTAAACCGTTTGGAACATTTGTCTGGAACTCGAATATATTACTTGTATATTATATATTATTTGAAATACAAATTTTATGTTAGAATTTTCTCTAAAAAATATTGCAACATTTTATTTCCTTTAGGATTTTAGAAAATATGAGTGCGTGTTGAAATATCTAGTTTTGAAATATCTAAATTATATTTTAAAATATTTTATCGAGTATGATGCACCATTTTTTAAAGCAAAACATATGGTATGAAACAATGAAAGGGTTGGAAACTACTTCTTTATAACTTTTTATTATTTTTCAAATACTGACTTAAATATTTAAAAACTTTGTTTATAATATAAATATAGTGAAACCTAAAATTTTCCAAAGACCTTTATAGTACTTTTAGAAAAATAATACAAAAATTTTATTTTGCTTGGAAATAAATGAGTTTTATGGTTTGAGATAAATAATTTGTAAATTTTAGAGTTTTTGATTAAATTGTTTAAATATTAAATGAAAATTTAAATTGCTTATGATGTTGAATATTGAAACTTTTGATATTAATGATTCTTCTTGTAAAGGTTATTCGATCGAATTCAGTAGTTTAATTGAATTTGTCAAAAAACTAAGAACTCTTATTAAAACTGCAAAAGTAATAACCTTTTTTTTCCCTATTTTTTTAATTATTAAAACGTAGTTTCACATTATCAAGTTATTGAAAATGAAAATTAATAAACTTGAATTAAAATTAAAAGTGAAAGATGCTGGTTCATGTAATAAATTGAAAAATAAGCAAGATGAAGTTGATTTTCTTGATAAAGCAGACTTAGATACGTTATCTAAAAGGATATTTGCCAACAAATATACAAGTAATGATGTATGAATTTATTTAACCTTAAAATCTGTAATTTTTAATAAATATAGTTAGAAAAGTTGGGTGATCGTTTGTCATTGGAAGATAGAATAGTTATTCGTTTATTTTCATTCAACAAGATCCATCAAGAAATAACCAACTTCAGGTCTCAGCATTCCGACTGGGAAGAACTGGTTGATGTCGTGTTGTATAAAACAACTTGCGGTAAAATGAAGGTCAACAAAGTCACCAAGAAAATATCGAAATCCGTTACAATTCCTCTGGCGTATGGAATCCAGGAAATCGATGTTTCCAAGGAGGAGAGTAAAAATATTTTCGTCACTCCATCAATCACAGAGCAAAAACGTCCTCGTGAAAAGAAAGAATCTGCGAAAATCGTAGTCGAATCAAAATCTGGTGGGAAAAAGAAAGCCAAACCTGAATCAGTTGCTATGGAAACGTTTGATATTTCCGATGAGAACATCAAAGAATTCATCAAGAATCAGGACGATTTGGATGATTGGGAGCGCGCGGAAAATAGTGCCGATGAAATTGAGGAGTTTGATTTGATGAAGCCGTTGAATTTCTCTGGCTATGCAATCGAGGAATCCTCAGTGAAAAAGGCTGTCAAACCGGCAAAGCAACCGAAAAAATCAATGAAAAGAAAATTTCCACGCGAAACGCAACCGAAAATTTGGAAAAAATCTGTTTAAAAAATAAATTCCGGCTTTTGAATTGTTTTCGTTGCGAAATTTTAGATTGTACTTAGTTACAGCGCATTTGTGGTAACTAAGGAATGTTCTGGGGTTTTTATGATGTGGTTTGTTTCTATTTATTCCACTTACTGCTTTTGTGAAATTTCATTATCGATTTTTTTTCAGTGATTAATTTGGATTATTTAACTGTAATGTATTACGTTGTGGTTGTTTGTAAAATTTCATTTGTTTCGTTTAATGATTGGTCTGTCTTTGAATTTCTATGTATTACGTTGTGGTTGTTTATTTGAAGAACAATTTTAAATATCTTGCAAGGTCTGTTAAGCTTAATTCTAGTAATGATGATGACAAATACATTGAATACTTGTGGCGTTCACCGTGAGTAAATTCCAGATAAAAAAATCTACAGATTGTAAGATGTTCTACAAAATCAGAATTATATCTATATCATTTAGCTATTCTATTAATGATTTTTTAATGCTTTGCTCTTATTAATTTCTTGAATGATGTATGACAATCCTTTCTGTATCTAAAACAATATAATTGAAATGTTATAAATTCGCTAGGTAGATTGGTCATAGCAGACGTGAAAGTCCGAATCTTCGATTATACGATTCGAGGGACAAGTGACTTGGATATACAGCGGAGATACTCTTGTAGGGAAGCATTGGATCGAAATATTTCTTAACCCAAGCAAGATACATGTTTTCGAACTAATGGGATTCTATTATTAAGCTGTTTGAGTTAGTAAACTAGAAACAATGGGTCGACCAATTGTTTACAATAAACATCGACATCAAGATCCATTTACAACAACTTATGGTCAATATTGCCTTGGATGGTTAAACTCAGTGTATGAACGTGTTGATTTTTAATAAAAATACCTAGTTTATTAAATAATTATGTATGATCAATTCTAATTATGTTTTAAGACCATTCATTGCATTGGATACCTAACGGCAAAAATTATTTCTGTCTTTACATGTATTTTGGTTGTAATCGAAAAACATCGATCTTTTATGTTAGTGATGAAAGAAAGGAAAAAATGTTAAAAAATACATGAATGTCAGAATTTTCTAACATATCCTGTCTCTTTTATGAACATGAAGATCAGTGGCGTCACTAGAGTTGGTGTCACCCAGTGTGGTAACTCATGATGTCACTCTCTCACGACAACCCATACACCTTATCCGAGTCCGCCAGTGCTAAATAACTTTACAAAATAAATTTACAAAGGCAATAGAAGAAAAAACTAATTCAAGGTCGGTTGGTAAAAGATTGTTAGAAGTTAAGAACTAAGAACTACATATAAAATATGTTACTTCTTTAATTGTTATTTTAACATTTTAAGCCTTGACTGTTCCATAGTAGATCGCAAATAGTTCTTTATAAACTTTAGCTTTGAAGAAATCCTCTCACGTGAAGCCACAGGCACACAGATCGTAAGAAGTAATTGTAGGCTCACTGAGATATATAGGAGAGATTATAAGATGTCCCATTCAGCTATGAATTTCAAAACGTCAAGAACTAACCAGTCTTTGGCTTCTTTGAGATCAATCCCTGCTGCTTCAGATGCTTTATCAGCCTTGGTATTTTTAATAAAAGCTCTTCCTCTGATAACTCATCATAGAAAGTGGCCAATTTTGGAATGGACACGATTAACTCTTCTTCGGTGGTAGATATCACACTCTCAAACATGGCGACTATAATCAGAAACATCAACTTCAAAACCACCAACATCTAATGCAACGACAAAAACAAAGCGTTTTTAAGCACGTGTATAGGCCAAAACAAACGGTATTGTAAGTTATATTAGACATGAACTAGCTAACTGTGCAAAAAACCCGCAGTTGGGAGCCGATCATTGCCCCAAAAATCGATTATTTTGACAGTTGTCAACAACATCGATACGGCTCCCGCGAGTGGAGCCATTGTGTTGAAAGGGTCAGATGCTTGAACTTTAAACTGATTGTAGTTAAGTCAACTTAAGTGTCAGTAATATTATATTTAAATACATAACAAATCGAACCCACGTTCCTTGGCATTTGCACCTTCTCTCGGCTGTCCTGCATATAACCAACGACGAACAATAAAAAAATGGTAAGTTTATCAATTTTTATTTAATTTTAAATTAATTTTATTTAGAATTCAAACTATAATAATAAAAATAACAATTCTTCAAACCAACAAGCAATGTAGTAAGATTTATTTTAAGATAAAAAAAATTATTAATTATTTAATTAGGCAAGTACCAATCAGAATTATGTAAATTATCAAAATTATATGAATTATACCGCGATGATGAATTCTATTCAAAATTATGCACCAAATGCTGCTTAGAATGTTGTTTACACAAATTATTTTAAAGAAAATTCGATGTAATCAATATTTTATTGTAGTGCTAAGTGTTATTTTTAATTTAAATAATATTTTTAATGAATTCGATATTTTTAAATGTTATTTTAATCGCTATCTTATGTAAAGATATTTAACTGAATTAAAAATATAATAATAAGAAAAACTTAATGATTTTTAAAATAATCAGTTTAAATTAATTCCTTTAGATTCGGTAATATGTAATTCGGTAAAGATAATTTTTTTATCGAATAGTTAATAAATTCATATTTTAAATAGGCTCTTTATAACCAAATTATTGTAATTCATCTTTGAACCACAATGATCAATACTATGATCCTATGTCGAAATATTATCACCATAAGTTTAATGGCCATGATATCTGTAGATGCCTGATATGTGAACATAAGGATCATCTTCGTCAATTTAAAATTAATAAATAGAGTTCTTTTGGTACATTTATAACGCTGATGATTTTAAAATTAATAAAAGAAAACCTGATATTGTTATAACTTATGGAGTGTCAAAAGTATTAAAACTTGAAATTATTGTAATTAGTGATGACGAAGAGGTTCAGATACTGTGAGATAGGTGAGCTTATTGTAGAATTAGATTTTAAATGATGTCTTAGGGAACTGAAGTTTGATATTGTCAAATTTAATGTCAATCAAATTACTTTAACTGATAGAATTGTTGCAAGGATTTTATCGGAAATGAGTTTTGTCAAATAACGCTGAGGTTTTCTCGGATAATTTTCTTGTTAAGGAGTTAGGAAATTAAATGAGAAAATTGGAAAATTTACTGAATTAGGAAGTGGTGGGGTTATCACTAAAATTAGGGAAAATCATTTCACCTTGACTAAATATTCACAAACAAATAGGTTAACTGGTCATCGATTTATTAAAACTCTTCTTACACTTAAAGGAAAGAGAATGTTTATTAATATTAATAACAGTGACGATCTTTGCTTTGTGTATAGTATGTGCATGACAATCTTATAAATAATCGTAGTAATATGTATAGTTACACTAACTTTCTTAACGGATTTAATTATGACGAGATAGATGACTGTCCTATATGACTGTGTAATATTCGTAGGTTTGAGGAAAAGAATCCAGGTCATGCTATTAATGCACGGTCTTATAACCCAACCGTTATTAATAATGATGATAATGAAAATGACGATTTGTTCCTCATCGTCCTCATTTGGATATTATTCGTCATCTAAAGTTATTCATCACTCATCTTCTACTTCTCGAAAATGATGGTCAATATCATTATACCACTGTTATTGACTTGTAACGCTTAATGAAT
>CAUHTR010003753.1:0-43153 GCA_959609185.1 Schmidtea polychroa | reverse complement strand
TTTTTCAATGATAATTTTAGATGGAAATTTTTAAGATAATTTTTAATGAAAGGTTTTATGAAATATTTTTCAAAGACAAATTTTAATAATAATTCAACAACAAACCAACAACTTAGTACCAATAACCAGTAACTTACGAACATGTATATACAACCAGATACCTACAACTAGATACCAACAACCAGTTACCAACTACTAAGAACCTACAACCACCTACCAATTAACTAGTTACAACCAGCTAACAACTAGCTACCACCTACCAAGTACTAACAACCAAAAACAACCAACTAACATATTGCTACCAGATACCAAGTACTCACAACCGACAACAACCAGGTACTAAGCATTATCAACCAAGTGCAAGATACCAAGTACTAAGCACTGTCAACTAGATACCAAGTACTAACCACCAGCTAACAACCACCTAACAAGTACTAACAACCAAAAACAAGCAACCAACTAGCTACCACCTACCAAGTACTAACAACTAAAAAAGAAACCAACTATCAACCAGCTAAGTAGTGAGTATATATCCCTAATGCTCACAGGCCTCCCAACACCTTCATTTTTTATACCTATTTTCACCCATAAACGTAAAAACAATACTCAAAATACTCATAGAACCTTTAAAAACCCATATTTTTTTAATTTCTTTATTCTGAGGACATCTTAGTTTCAAAATAAAGACCCCAAAAAACAACAAAAATATTAATAAAACAGGGAAAAAATACCGATAAAACTATGAAAAACGTTGTCGGCCTGTGGGCATTAGGGATATATACTCACTACTTAGTAAGTTAATATATAATCTAATCTTAATATATCAAGTCGCCCCCTTAGCAAATCGCCAGGTTGGCAAGCTGCCAAGTTGGTAAAATGCTGAATAAAATCTTGATGTCTTGAAGAATAAAAAAATAAATGAAAATAGTAAAACTGCTCTGAGAGGACAGTGGTATTTTTTTTTTCGCTGTCCTCTCAACAGTTTTTTGATCCGGATCATTTTTTTATTTATTAATTTCAACCTCTTTCGTTTATCAAATCTCTTCCAATATACAAGCTGGCCAGACTCATACATCAGAATCAATTTGATAATAGCAGCCTTATTATCGGCGTTTTAAGCGTGCTGCTCGAAAGTACAAATGAATTTGAAAGCGAATCCGAAAGAGGTCCGAAACCAACTGAGAAATAAATGTGCACATTATAGAATCGATCCGGGGGTGTTCGAAAGACTGGTGGCGATAATTACCGGTTCGCCATCACACCCGTTTCAATATTTTTTTTTTNGTTTCAATATTTTTTTTTTTCATATTTATGTTTTAAAAATAATTAATTAATAAAAAAATAAAATAAAATAAAAATAAATAAAATAAAATATAAATCTAAGATACCCACACTATTTAATATTATTTTATGTTGAAAAAAAACTAACCTCAGATGTGATTTGAACCACTAGCATTTGAACCACTGTGCCAGTCTAGCCCACTGCGCTATTAGACTTTGGATTTTTGTCATTTTTTAAATTTTTATTATAAAAAATGAATAATATAAATCTTAAAATTCAAGAAAAAAATAAATTAAATCTTGATTATAATAAAGAATTTACTCATAAAATCAAGAAAAATGATATTTTAAAAATCTAGCAACTTCAGGATCTATAGCAAACTTAAATCGTAGGGGTGATATAGTTTTTCAATCTCTTCAAACATCAAACCCAATAGATATTTGTAATGCCAAATTATATTATAAAATTGAATTAGAAATTGAAGCAAACAAAGATATAACCCTAGAAAATAATTTCTTTCCAAATTTATTCTCCAACATGAGATTAAAACTAGGATCATCAGAAATTGAAACTGTTTTACATCCGGGAGTATATTCTACAATGTTAAATTTTATTTTGACTGGTTGTGATTATAAAAATGAATATGGTGAATTAACAGGTTGGATTCCTGATGTTAATAAAGGGGATTTAGATAAAGTTGGTTTAGATATAAATTATGGTTATTATAAAAGAGCTGAACTTTATAAATCTAAAAAATTTGAAGGTTATTTTGAATTAAAACATTTATTGGGATTCCTTCAAAACTATAATCGCATACTTCATAATGTTTTTATAGAATTCATCTGTAATAGACTAGATGGTGATAAAAGATTGTTCTATGGAGCTGCAGATACAAAAGCTAAATTAAAATTATCAACACTTGAATTACATATACCTGAATGGACATTAAATCCACATTCTGAGATTAAACTCCTTGAAAGATTAAATTCCAACAAATCTATAAATGTAAATTATTTAAATAGAATCTGTAGTGAATTTAGTATGACAGAGGGTTCAACATATTCTATAAAGGTGGCAAATTTAGCATACCGACCAAGATATATCTTGATTGGATTTAAAGAAGTAGATTCATCTTTCCAAAAAAATAGCAACTTGTTTATTCAAAAGATTGGAGATGATAATTTAAAAACAATCCAAATTCAATTAAATAGTTCTTATTATCCAATAAATAGAATGGAATTTAATATTGAAAATAATGAAAACATATTCCCATATCTAAATTATATTGAAACATGTTATGATTTCAAAGTTGAACCGCAATTAAGTTTAGAAGATTTCAAAAATTTATATTCTATATTTTGTATAAATGTTTCAGACCAAGATGATAGATTAGCCATAAATAATGTTGATGTTACACTTCATGTAACAAAGGATTCTAATTTTAAAGCTAAAGTATATACATTAATATTAGAAGAAAAGAAAATAGAAATGAAATTATATGGTGGAAAGATTTCAATAATTGAAAATGTTAGGGGAGATTCTTAATATTTTAACATTTTAAAATGTCTCTAAATAAACCGTATTGGAGATGTGAAACTTGTAATTGTCAAGTTACAAGACATCATAAAGCAAGTCATCTTAAAACTAAAAAACATACGAGAGTTGATATTACAGGAGGTGATCTACAATCTTCAAAAACAACATCTTCAATATTAAAACCTTTTACTACAGAAAAATATCCAGGTGAAAGACATTTATTTAAACACAATTATACTGGGCCAGGAACAAGATTAGATATTAGATTAGATGAAAATAATAATCCCAAACAAGGAGAAGAACCAATAAATAGAATTGATCAAGCAGCTTTAAAACATGACATTGCATACAATTCAACAAATCTTAGAGATAGACATGTTGCAGATGTGAATTTAATACATGATTTAAATAATATACAAAACCCTTCAACCCAAGAAAAGATTCAAAGAGCTCTAGTTAAATTAGCAATGAAAGGTAAGATTTTCATAGGTGCAGGTCTACCAAGGATGGCAAAAGATGTTGCCAATAAAAAGATTATTGAACAAGCAGAGATTGAAAGATCCCTCGAGAGTACATCCAAGACTAGTTTACAAACCCCAACAGAATCAGAAATAAAATATGCTAATGAATTACACCATGAATTTAGAAAAAATAAAAAATATTTAAAAGTTCAAGTACATGAAAAAGATCAAACATGGTCTGCTGATTTAGTCTTTATGCCAACCAAATCATCAGACCCTGAAAAATATAAAATAATTTTAACAGTAATAGATTTATATACAAGATTTGCTTTTGCAAGATGTTTAGAAAATAAAACAGGATATTCTATTACAGAAGCATTTGAAAATATATTTGAAGAACATCAAAGAATTCCAAAATATTTATGGTGTGACAAAGGAACAGAATTTTATAACAAAGTTTTTACAAAGTTTTTAAATGAAAATGATATTAAATTATATTCAACAGAAAACGAAGGAAAAACAGTCGTAGTTGAAAGATTAAATAGAACATTAAAAAATAAAATGTGGAAATATTTTACTGCTATTGGAAAACAAAAATGGAATAATGAATTGTTACAAAAGATTGTAAATGAATATAATAATGATGTACATAGTTCTATAAAATCAACACCTTTAAATGTTTCCTTGAATCCTTTGGAACTCATAAACCCTGTTGAAAATGATGTTATTGAAAAACCAAAGTTTAAAATTGGTGACCGAGTAAGAATATTTAAATATAAAAATAAATTTGAAAAAGGATTCACAGCAAAATGGACAAATGAAATTTTTATTATAAATAAAATACATTATACAACTCCAATAACATATAGCATCTTTGATTTAAATAATGAAAAAATATTAGGTAGATTTTATAATAATGAGTTACAGAAAACAGATTTCTGAACTATAGAAATCAAGATTTTAAATTAATAACCCTTTAACTTTGTGGGAGCCAAAGGCTCCAAAAACAAACTTTTCCATATTTCAGCTTCTTCTCTATCCAAATAAATATAATTATATTTTTCTCTCCAATGATTATCAACAAACATATCAAACATATTCTTATCAGGTTCAACATTTGAAAATAAATCATTATAAATCATATTCTTATCACGGCGATCTAATTTAAAAAATATAAAACAATTGGAATTATTTCTTATAGAGTTTTTATCTAAAGCATAATATGTTTGAGATATATAAATAACATTACAATTATTATGTCGACCTCGTGTAAAGTAACTCTTTTGAATCTCTTGATTTTTCATATTAACAACATCATCAAATATAACTAGATTCTTTTTATCTTTAGGAAGTAAATCACAATGTAAAACATCTTCAGGTTTATTAGAGAATAAAACTTGAATTCCCTCCTCACAGATGTAATCATTTTTATTACTAATATCTGATTCTAAAATCTTTTCCTTATACCAATCAACCATATCACAAGGTTGAAAAACTTCTTCAGGACATCTATGTTGATTTTTAAAAATATCAATTATAGCTTTTTTAGTTAATTTATTTTCAAATCCACATTTCAAAAGTTGTAATTCTGGTTGATTTATGGTTGTAGAATAAAAGATTAAATTATTATAATCTAAAAAATCTTCAAGCAACATTTTCAAAACAAGTACATTCTTTCCACATCCAGAAGAACCAACAATTAATAATCTAAAATTATCAGGAAATACTTTATTATTAAATTTACTCTTATGTCTATTTAAAATTGGTTTCCAAATATCCATTTTTATTTATTATAAAATGACAACTGGGGAACCTTCGGAAGAATCTTTACAAGAATTAATAAATTCAAATAAAAATAAATCAGTAGTAATTGATGGTAAGAAATATTTTATTGGAAAACATGTAAAAGAACAAGTTAGAGCGAAGCTCCACGAAGGTGGTATTCTTCCATTAGCTGCTTTAATACCTGCAATCATTGCTGGTTTATCAGGTGCTGCTGGAATAGCTGGAGGAATTGCAACTACAGTTCAAAAAGCTAAAGAATCTCAAAAGACAGACCTAGAAAAAGAAAAACTACAAACTGAAATCGAGAAAATAAAGAAGGGAAAGGGTCTCTATCTTAATCCATATGAGGGAGTGTCCGTTGGAAAAGGTCTCTATCTTGATCCTTATAAAGGTCGTGGTTTAAATGATTTTTTAAAAAATCAAATTTCATCATCTGAATCTTTATCTTCAAAAGATAAAGAAGATTTAAAAAAAATATGTAAATCTTTAAAGAATGGATGCCTTTGTAAAACTAAAAATGGTAAAGGATTATACTTGAAGCCCTTCGAACTATGATACCATTTTTGATACCATTAAAATGGTATATGAAGAAAGATTAGCACTTTTAAAAAAATTACAATCAAAACAAGATAAATATAATAAAAAAGATATAACTCAACATGCTGAATCTATAATATTAAATGAGGTAATCCAACAACAACAAGGACCAACAATTAAAGCTATAAAAGGATTAAATGAATCTAAAGAGTTGGATAAAAAACAAAAAATAAAAGAACTAGAGTGGGAAAAAGAATCCACTGAGAATCATCCTGAAAGGTTCAAAGATCAAAGGAATCAAAGAAAACGCAGAAGAACCTCTAATGTGGAAGAAGAAGAAATGATTTTTAAAACAAAACCTCTCAAAGTTGATCCTAAAATTAATGATGATTTACCTCCTTCAATTAGACCCACATTTAATACTAATGCTGAAGGATATACAATAATAACAATTAATAAACAAAACTTTACTTTATATACAACTCCAGAAAATAAATCACATATTCATTCACAAAATGTTTATAATAATGAATATTTAGACCTTGAATTTACAGATGATTTTTATAGATTACTTTGTGGATATTCTTCAGATGATGTTGAAGAAATTAAAAAATATTTAAATTTAATAAGATTAATAAGAGCTAGTTCTAAAGCAAAACATATTCAAGATTTAAAGAATTATTTAAATAAAAATGAAAAGGGTTATGTTGTTACAGAGGGTGATGGCATAAGGGTTGGAAATCCCATCAATCTTATTATTGAATTAAGAAAACTATTAGCAGCTAAAAAAGCAGGACATAATAATTTAGATTCTGATATTTTAAAGATTTCTAAAGATTTGTTAAAACAAGGAATAATTTCAAAAGATAAATTTAATAAATATACAAAGTTATAAATACAAAGTTATAAAAGTTATAAATAACAAATGACTAATCCTTCAATATTAGATTTTTTAAAAACATTTGGAATAAATGCAAAAACAAATTTTGATTTAAAAGATTATGCAAATTATTTAAATTTAAAAATAAAAATATTAATGAATGATGAATTATATAAAATTGGACGAAGTCAAAAAAATAATATAATAATCAATTATCAAAATTCAAATGAAAAAGGATCTCATTGGGTTTGTATATATAATAAATCTATATACTTAGATTCTTTTGGGATTAAACCTACTAAAGAAGTTGAAGACTATCTCTCGAAAGACTATACTTTTAATTCTTTACAAGTTCAACCTAATAATACTAAAATATGTGGTATTATAAGCTTATATGTTTTGTATAGATTGAATAATTCCAAAGGAGAAGGTTTCAGTAACTTAATTCAAGAAATTTATAATGATTTAAAATCTCTACTATGAAAATGGAAGATAATTTTAAAAAAATGGTAAACATAATGTCAGATAAATATTCAAGAACTTTATCTATAAATTCAAAAGAATCAGACTTTACTATAAACTTTGAAGATTCAATAAAATTAGATCAAAATTTAAATTATGAATTGGGGCTATTATGGTTTTGTGCTTATAATACTATTTTTAATATAACTAAAGATAATAACACATTTAGTTATGTAAGCCCCCCAGAATCTAAGGATAACATTATAATAATAATAGAACCCGGGGCTTATGAGATAAAAGATTTAAATAATATACTTTCTAAAAAAACAAATGAAGCCATTAAAATTAAAATGGATTTACCAACTTCAAAATGTATAATGACTTTAGAGAATATAGGAATTCGTTTTCAAAATAATAGTTTCTTTAGAACAATTTTAGGATTTACACAAAACCATTATAGCACACCTGAAGATATTTTAAAAACACCAGGACATATTTTAGAAAAACTAAATAAAGGGATAATAAATATAACATCAGAAAATATTATAAAAATAATAAATACAAACACAATAAATATTCATTGCGATTGTATAACAGGTTCTTATAATAATGGTAAACAAACAAATATTTTATATTCCTTTCCCTCAAACACAGTTCCTATGGGATATAAAATAGTTGAAAGAATGAATCCTCCAAATTATTTACCTTTATGTAGAAAATATATAATGGATATTAATTTTAAAATTCTTAACCATGAAGGAGAATTGATTGATTTTAATGGAGAAGAGATTTCAATGTATTTACATCTAAAACAGGTTTGAAGATTCATTTTAAATTATTAATAAATAAGTTCTTATATTCCATGTAATAGAGGTGGTGGAACAATAAAAACAGGGAATACAGAAGAAATATTAACTTTAACAGAAAAGAGATATATTAATGAAAGAGGTGATTCAATGAAGGGTGATTTAATTTTAAATGGACACAAGATAAAAGAATTATCTTTTCCAACTGATGATCTTGATGCTACTAATAAAAAATATGTAGATGATGTTAAAAATTATACTGATTTAACAACAACAAGAATTGAATCAAAGCTTAATAATATCGAACAACGATTTAATGATAAATTTGACAAGTTACAAAGTTTGTTAACTGAACAAGTTGTAAAGTTAAATACTGCTATATTAAATTCTAAAGATAAACAAATTATGAATACTAAATTTAATACAATATATAATATAATAAATGAGATGATTACATCATTTAATAAAAGACTTGTCAAATTAGAGTCTCATACAACACACATTAACACCACACATAGTATTAGAAAAAGAGCTGCTGAATTAGAACAGAATAAAACATTATTAGCCGATACATATAAACATTTTATAGAACCAACTTTAATAACAACAAATAGTAAAAATGGAGTGTTTTTATGGTTGTAAAGATTATTGATCCTTATTTCTTTTTATTTGATGATAATGGTCAAAGAATGAAGTGGTTTGTGAAATGTGATTATAATAGTATGATTGAAAAGGGTGCCACACGGACATTGGCATGATAAAACTAATTCATATCAAACATATAAAGTTAAAAGTAAGAATATTATTTTTAAAAGCACACTTGTGCATTATATAGATTTAATATTTTATGAAAAAAAGGTTGATGCTGATGAAGTTCGTAAAGCATTGATGGAATTGTATAAAGATATTCTCTCAACAAAAGTTTCTTATGATATTCGAATATTGGCACTAGATAATAAAGTCTTGTTGAGGGTTTAAATATTTTCTTTTTAATTAATTATTATTAAAATGGAAGAAGTAAGAGAAAAAATTTACCCAGAATTGTCATCAGGATATTATCCCAAAGATCCCTCGGCTCCCACAGAACTTGAAATTATGAGAGTAAAAGAATTTAAATCAGAAAGCTTACATTTACAAGATTTATTAAAACATTATAAAAAAATTAAAAATAGATGGAATAAAGGGAATACAGTTTTAAAAGTTGTAGGTTATTCTTTAGGATTTACATCTGCAATATTAACAGTTATTTTACATATAACTTTACCAGTTGTTACTCTTGCACCTGTAATACTTGGAAGTATTTCTGTAGCTGATGGTTTCTTAACTGAAATAGTTTCATTATCTTATACTTCTAAAAAGAAAAGTTTATATCGTGAAGTTTGTTTATCAATAGAATTAGGAATCTCTAAATTATTTTTATTTCAATTAAAAGCTTTGGAAGATGGAATCCTGACAGACGAAGAAATAATGAAATCAAATCAAATAATACAAGATATTAAAAATGAGGTTATAAGATTAAAAAGTCAAGGGATTCCTGAGAGACAAGTATCAAAGAAGATTCAAAGAGAAAAATGGTTGAAAGAGATGTAGACTTCTATATTCTTAGATATAAAATGGATGCATTTTTAGAAAAAATGGATCGAGTTGATAAGATTGATATTTCTAAATTACATACACTTATATTAAAAGATAAAGCTTTAGAGTTTACAAAGATTTTAAGTGAAAATCCTAAAATGTCTCAGAAAGAAATTTGTAAGATCTTAGGTACTTCAGATTCTACTATGAGAAGAATAAGAAATGATTTAGGAGTCCCATCTCCTTTTAGGAAAGGGACAAGTAGTAATAGTAAGAAAAAAAATAGTAAGAATTTAACTAGTAAGAAGGAAGGCAAGCAGAAAGATTCTTTTTATTGTACAGACTGTTCAAAGGTATTATCTAATAAAACTCATAAGTGTATAGTGAGTAGAAAAGATACTTTAGCTTCTGGGACCTCTGGGAACCCAACCTTCGGGATTTTTAGTGAAAAGGTTAGAGATGGGTGGATGGATAAGGGAGATGAAGAATTAAATGAAGTTTTCAAATTTTTACTTAATAAATGGAAAGGGCCTCGGATGATGATGTTTTAAATTTAGTAAAACACAATCCTATTATTAAAAAAGAAGCAAAAGCTGCATTAGCAGAATATAAAGAAAAATCTTTAGCAACTCAAGCTTTGTATGGAGAACAATTAGTTGTTAGAATGCCTGCAATACGAGCTTTAATAGAAGCTTTAGGAGAGGACTCTATGAATGCAAATGAAGAACTTAATCAAGTAAAGGATGAAAGAGATTATTTATTTAAAAAGGTTGAAGATGTTGATGGTGAATATTTAAAAATGATGTCTAAAGATCTTGTAGTTATGAAATATTCAGCTGAGGAAAAACGAGAAAAATTAAGACAAAGAGTAATGAAAATATTAGACAAACGAGAAGAAAAATCTTAGATATTTGAATATTATTTTTCAATCGAAGAAATTCATTAATTAAATCATTAAATAGAGATTTGGATAAAATAACTTTTGAATCACTATAATATGATTTTATATTTTCATATATTATTTTTAAATCTTCATTAGTCATTTTATAAACATCAAATTCAGTCAGATTATTTTATAAATAGTTCAATCCTAGATGATGCAAGAAACTTATGAGGAACAATTTAATAATTGATTGTTTTAGTTTATTCTGTAGAGTGTTATAAATCTAATTTAGAAGGTAAAAAAGAATTAGATGCTGCCATAAGAGAATATCAAAGGGAGGGCACGAGGAGAGTTTTCTGATTCAGATGGCCTCTCTTCTGACTTTATTTAATTGAGTTTTATTATAATTAAATTCTTCATTAGTTAGATTTTTTATATATTCTTCTTCAGTGTTGAAACATTTTTTATCTATTTGTATAGCATTAAAAACTTGAGAATATAAAGGTTTGTTATCGAGGTAATCGAATTGAGGTTGCCTCTCAGGATATATAATCTCAACATTATAAATATCAAGATCAGTAATCTCTGTGTTATAAACTTCATTTATTTTTGTAAGATTATTTATTATAGGGAGCAAATCATTTCCAATTGGAAGAGTTGTCTTTAAATCACTTAGTATGAATCTTTTATCATCATAATTTGATAATGATACTTTTTGAGATTCTATCAAGTGAATATCATGGTTCTCACTTTTAAGTTGATGCATTTCATCAATTTTATCTTTATGATTTGGATTCAGTGTGTTTATATAATCTTGATGAGAAAGATTCTTTGCAACTGATCTCTGTATTCCTTTACATCTGTTATCTTTTACGGGTTTTTCTTCTTTAGGGAATATAGGATATTTAAATGAAATAATTTCCTCTTTTTCTGGGGTTGTTAATATAAATTCTTGATCTTCAAATATTGGTTTTTTAAATGTTTCGTATGAATATTGTTTAGCACGAATAAATACTGCACTGTCTATAGGAGTATTAGGTTTTTCATCTTTAAATGAAAATAGTTCTCCAGATGAATTTATTAAATTTGAAAGTATAGGATCATTCCATATCTCTTTGAAGGTCTTCAGTTCTTATTGTTAAAAACATTGAATCTGTATCCATTGCATGCATTGATATATTAGAACCATATATAGGTTGTAAGATGTTATAATATGTTTCATACATTTGAAGTTTAGACAACTCCAAGATTGAAAACCCTATAAATATTGGTTTATTATAAGTTTTTTTCAAAATTCTTTAGTTCTATTGCAGAAAGACTTTCAGAAAATTTTTGTGCGTTTTTAAATGTAGGCTTTCCTAGCATACGATTATAACGCTTAATATCTTTAGGAGAATTAGTTAGGAGTTTAATTTGAGTATATTTATCTATATTCTCCATAGTCTTTCCGAAAACTGAATTATTTAAAAGTTTATATATATAGTCGAGGAATATATTTCCTTGTCGTTTTGCAATATTACGACATCTAATGTTCTCCTCGATAAAATCTTTCATAAAAGGGGCCTGTCTAAATCTTATAATAGAATGAACTTTTTTTAATATCATTCCATGAGAGAGGTAAAATTGTAAAAGTCTATAATGGCAAAGATAAAACCTTCTATTTGTTTGATCACATAGAAGTTTTATTGAAGGGAATTTACCTTGTTTCATTTGCCAATTTGAAAGTTCATTGGTGTTGATCTTTCTTCTTATAGGGGCTAAAGGGAAATATCTTGTACTTGATTTTATATCGTCCGGGTAATCTAAGTCACATTCTATAAAGTAACCTATTGGAGAATCTTTAGGAGTTGAAAGTATTTCTTTTAAAAGATCTTCTATGGGTTCTTTTCATTAGAGGCATATATTTCACGAAAGTCTCCTATTGGTAAATATTGAGTCATAATTCCTGAATATAAAGCAGTTGCATCTATATAAAGTATAAATATAGGATTTTTCATTGATTCTAATATTTCTTCTAATTGTTCCCCTTCAAATTCAACCTGTGGATCAGTTTTTGAAAGTAATCTACTAAGAGTTATTGAGTTTTTAGCTTTTATTTGTCGATTACCCATTACAGAGGAAACTCCTCCTCTAATATTTGTTTTAATTTGATTAAACATATCAATATCAACCAAGAGTTCTATAACTTTATCATCTTCAGAAACATTTGAAGTTTCAATGGTATATAATAAAGTACCCCAAGATAGAGCTGGAGCGGTTACAAAGTTATATGGTTTAAGAACAAAAGCTTTTGTAAATTCTTCAAAACAATCTGCTAGAATATAAACATCCAAAGATAAATACATACTTGTATAATCTCCTAAAGTTTTACAATTGAATAAATCCCACATTTTATTTGCTCGAGAATATTCTTGATCTGTAATATCAGATTGAGTAAGTATTGAATAGAAATCTTCTTTACTTGGAAGACTTGTTTCATTATATTTTTCAAATGAATCAACATAGTCATAAGGATATATTCCTTTTGCTAAGCATGTAGAAGTATTCTTCTGGAGGAATATTAATTTTATTCAAGAATTCTAGAGTGATTTTAAAATTTTTCTGGTTTCATTGTTTTTGCTACTTGCATCTAGAGACATTTGAAGAAAGTTTAACTGAGTCTATAAATTTAAAACAACCAGTATTCGATTAATTTATATTTTTCCTTTGTTAAGTCCTATAACCTTGAAAGAGTTTTTAGCATTTTCTGCTAAATGTTTAATAAATAGATGTATGTCATAACCAAAAAGATTATGAAATATAACAGGTATAAATTTAGGAGTATGACAATTAAGATTGCAATTTTTATGAGCTGCTCCTCGATAATTATTTTCCTTTTTAAAATGATCATGATCGGGGACTTTTATGTTTGAAGATTGTCTTTCATGAAATAATCTTTGTTCTTCTTCTTCAATAGTTTCATTATTCAGAGACTCTTCAAGGAGTTGATCCTCAAAGAGTTGATTCTCAAACGGTTGTTTACACATCCAACAATTTGAAGAATTTTCATATTCTTCCCATTGTTCAATTGAAAAATTTATTTTATAATCTGTTGTTTTAAATAGATTATGTGCTTCGTGTTCTAGATCATTTATACTTTTGGTAAAATGATTTAAAACATCTTCTGGACTTCCTTGAAATGTATATTCTCTAGATTTTATAAGTTCAGGATAATTACTTTTAAATAATAATTTATAAGCAGATGGTAATTGTTTGGTTTTTTTAACACTACAAGGTTTGTATCTTTTTTTTAGAAAGGCTTTCATCCTTGATGGTTTTGTCTTCTCCCCTGAGGATTTCCATTCATCCATAAGTTTATTTTTTTCTATTATTTTTAAATATTGATTAATTAAATCTTGTTTATAATTTATAGATTCAAAGTCTCCATAAAGCACTCCTACTGTTTGTAGTAAATTTGAAAAGTTTTTAAAACGCATCTTGGAATCTTCAGGCATGTTAATTAAAGCTGGTTCATCTTTTTCACAAAATCTTGTATGTTTAATCATAGCTTTTCTAGTTGTTGAATAATGAAGACATCTTTTACATGTTCCTCCTCCACAAGTTGGATTCTCTGGTGATGTAAAAGCTTGAAAGTTTTTTATTAAAACATAATGTTGATTATCTTCTTTTTCCAAGATTAAAAGATATATTTCTCTAGGGGGTTCGGCTTCATTATCCTTGGTTCCACTATCAGAAATGTAAATTGGAATAATTTCTCTACTATCAACATCTTTCCCTTTAACCCGTTCATAAATATTAATTTTAAGATTATTTAATTTTTCAAATTTAGGAATGTCTTCTAGTTTCATTGGATGTTTGAATCCTTTGGGAAATATTAATTCATTTTCATATTGTTTGTATTTTGAAACTCTTTGAGGGTTTGATTCTTGAGGATGTAAATGTGCAAGTATTGACCACATGAAACATTTGTTATCATTATTCTGTACGTTTATAACATTTTTAGATTTAAAGGGTGTACGGAATATAAGATTTAGGATTAGGTGGTAATCCTCTCCAATAATCAATCTTTAGAGATTTAAAACATTTGAATACTAAACTTGAATCTCCTAATTCATTTTCAATCTCTTCTTGTTTTGTTTCCAACATTTGACTTAATCCCTTAAAGGTTTTATTAAAACCCTCAGTTGAAAATATATGTATATATGGAGTTGAAATTTCAACTTCTAAAGGGATTGAATTTTCTTCTGCTCCTCTCCAATATTCTGCTATTAATATAAGTTTACCTTTAGAACATTATATCTTGATGGTTTAAAATTATTTAAAGCAATAATGAAAGAATCTCTAATATTTTTTTTATTTTTATTTATATATTCTTTTGGGGTTGATGGTCCTGAAACTAATAATTGAAATTCATCTATATGATTAAAATTATCCCAATTATATCTTTTTTTCTCAACCACTTCTGGTTCTCCTTCTGAATAACATCCCTCGAGATCTATAGAACATTCTTTCATATGTTTTAAATAATAATATTCCATTTTTGTTGAAAAGTGACAATGGGGACATGTAAATATTTCTCTATTTTTCCCGATACAATTTTCAAAATGTTTCTTGTATCCTGAATGAAGAAATCTTCCTTTACATTTAGGACAAAGTTTTGAATTTGTATCATTAAGATTATTTTCTTTTAGTAAATGAGCTTTCGATTTTAAGTGAGAAATTAATCCAGTTTTATTTTTAAAAACTTTATTGCAAATATTACAATTCATTTTTAGAAATAATTTTTTTATTGGATACTCTGTTTTCAATAGATTCCAAAGTTAAATGAGATTAATATATTTATATTAGCCAATTTAGCGAGTTGCTATATGGCGACTTATAACTTACCAAGTAGTGAGTATATATCCCTAACACCCACAGGCCGACAACTTTTTTCATAGTTTTATCGGTATTTTTTCCCTGTTTTATTAATATTTTTGTTGTTTTTTGGGGTCTTTATTTTGAAACTAAGATGTCCTCAGAATAAAGAAATTAAAAAAATATAGGTTTTTAAAGGTTTTATGAGTATTTTGAGTATTGTTTTTACGTTTATGGGTGAAAAATAGGTATAAAAAATGAAGGTGTTGGGAGGCCTGTGGGCATTAGGGATATATACTCACTACTTAGCTGGTTGATAGTTGGTTTCTTTTTTAGTTGTTAGTACTTGGTAGGTGGTTGTATGTACTTGGTAGGTGGTAGCTAGTTGGTTGCTTGTTTTTGGTTGTTAGTACTTGTTAGGTGGTTGTTAGCTGGTGGTTAGTACTTGGTATCTAGTTGACAGTGCTTAGTACTTGGTATCTTGCACTTGGTTGATAATGCTTAGTACCTGGTTGTTGTCGGTTGTGAGTACTTGGTATCTGGTAGCAATATGTTAGTTGGTTGTTTTTGGTTGTTAGTACTTGGTAGGTGGTAGCTAGTTGTTAGCTGGTTGTAACTAGTTAATTGGTAGGTGGTTGTAGGTTCTTAGTAGTTGGTAACTGGTTGTTGGTATCTAGTTGTAGGTATCTGGTTGTATATACATGTTCGTAAGTTACTGGTTGTTGGTACTAAGTTGTTGGTTTGTTGTTGAATTATTATTAAAATTTGTCTTTGAAAAATATTTCATAAAACTTTTCATTAAAAATTATCTTAAAAATTTCCATCTAAAATTATCATTGAAAAATATTTCATAAAAATTTCCATTAAAAATATTTCATTAAAATTTCTATTAAAAATTACTTAAAAAATTATTTCATAAAAATTTTCATTAAAAAATTTCAATTCTCAAACACCTTCTATTATTTCAACTTTTTGTTAATAAATTTAAAAATCTTACTTTAATTTACTTATTACATTACTTTAATGTACTTATTTAAAAATTATTACTTTAATTTACTTATTTAACTTTAATTTAAAATTTTTTACCATTGATTACTTAATTTTAAAATTTGGATCTTAATTAACTTTAATTTAATTTTTTAGAACCTTAATTTAGTTATTTGAGCCCATTTATTATTTTAATTTAAAATTTTGGACCTTGATTTACTTTAATCAAAAATTTGAACCATTATTTACTTTAATTTAAAAATTTGAACCTTAATTTAGTTATTTGAGCCCATTCATCACTTTAATTCAAAAATCTGAGCCCATAATTACTTTAATTTAAAAATTTGGACCTTAATTAACTTTAATTTAATTTTTTAGAACCTTAATTAACTTTAATTCAAAAATTTGGACCATAATTTACTTATCTAGACCATAATTTACTTTAATTTAAAATATTTGGACCATTGATTGCTTTAATTCAAAAATCTTAGCCCATAATTTACTGTAGTTCAATTTTTAGACCCATAATTTACTTTAATTCAAAAATCTTAGCCCATAATTTACTTTAATTTTAAAATTTGGACCATAATTTACTGTAATTTAATTTTTTAGAACCATAATTTACTGTAATTCAAAAATTTGTACCTTAATTAACTTTAATTTAATTATTTAGAACCATTATTTACTGTAATTCAAAAATTTGGACCATAATTTACTGTAATTGAAAAATTTACCACGTTTTTTTAGTGTAGACCACCTTTTTGTATTGAAATTCTCAGGACCAAGGAGACCCACTCACTATAGTGTGAAAAATCCATGCTTTTTTAGTGGTAGTCGGATTTTTGTATTGAAAAAATTTTTTTGTATTGAAAATCCCAGGACCATCGAGACCCTCTCACTATAGTGTGAAAATTCCATGCTTTTTTAGTGGTAGTCGGATTTTTGTATTGAAAAAATTTTTTTGTATTGAAAATCCCAGGACCATCGAGACCCCCTCACTATAGTTATTGCGGCAGGGAGCTACTAACTACCTACTCTTGGATCATCATAATAAACATTCGGGTACCCTGAAAAACACCCTTCAAAATGAGCCATTATTGTATCAGGAAGTCTCAATAATCAACTTTGAGTTAGCGGACTCCTACTTTTAATGTCGATTTGACCTACATAATTTTTAAAAAAAATTTCGATTCTTCAAAGTTGTTGAACTATCCCTTATTTAATGCTCATTAAACACATACACGCCTATAGTCAGATTTTTGCCATAATATAGATATATTTATCTTATTTGACCTACTTTGAGTTAGACTATTTATTGAAAATATATAGTTTGTGTGTGTGTATTTGACTTACTTTTAGATTATGAAATAATATAGTGTGTGTATATTTTACCTACTTTGAGTTAGCGGGCTTCTACTTTAAAATCGATTTTACCTACATTAAAATACTAGGAATTTTAGGGGGAAACCTCAGCGGGTCCCTATCCATTTACTTATGTGTGGAAATGAGGATGAAAATATGTTGAATAAACTGACGAAGCTGAAAAAATACCGATAGTGAAATGAAGGAAATGATTGTAAGTTTAATTTAAAATATGAAGTGAATGGATATAATGATGATATGTTGAATGTGAACAATTTAAATGTAGATGATGTTAAGGAGGAATGAAGCGAATGATGAATAAAAATAGCAAAAAAATGTAATAGTAAAATATACCGGTGGAAATACTACTCAAATAAATTATTAGCAATTATTAATTATTAATCACTATTTATTTCTTTATTTTAAAATAATAATTAAACACAAAAGACGAATGATAATAAAATTTATTTGATTAAAAATCAGTTTTTATTGGTCCTACAGACTTTTATTATTACGGCCATTAGTGACAGCGTTTTTTGCACTCGTCTATACTCTTGAAATTATTTTTATTCCCTTTGCAGCCACCATACATGAATGGACCGCATTTCTTTGTATTTGAATTATAATAAAAATTTTTAACGTATGCTTTACATGGACCTGTAAACTTCGGAAGTGAACATTCAGAGTCTATAAGCATACAAATAATTAAAAATATATTATATAGTTTGAAAATAAATATAAAATTATTAATAATGAATAAATATATTTCACATAATCCCAGAAAAAATGTCTGTCAAATTATTTATAGCATTGGTAATATTATTAAATTAATTAAATTAATTTAAATATGAATTCATTTTAAATTTTAAGTAAATTAATTAAAAAAAAATTTGAAAATAAATTGATAAATTTCAAAATTATTTTTAAATAATTTTTACTAATTAAAAAATAATTATAATTCATTTGGGGAATTTTAGTAAAATATTTTATTCTACTCACAACTCACCAATGTTTATTAAAAACAAATTATCGACAACTTCATTCTAACCCTGAAAGACTGCATAGAAAATGAAAGATAAATAAATAAAAAATATTAATCTATAATCTGAAAATGAAATAGAGATCAAAGAAATGGAAAACTTTACATGAAATGTGATATTTCTAATGAATTTTGTAACAGGTTGACTAAGATGATGAATATTGTGGAGAGGTCAATAAGAAATATGTCGAGCGCAATAAAAATTAAAAATAAAAATAATAAATTGTCAACAGCAATATCATAAAAACTGATATAATAATAAAAAATAACATAAAAATAAACATAATAGCTTACTAAGAGAACTTATGCTTTCAAAAGCACAGATGAAAAGGCAAATGAAAAGAATTATTTTCATGTCAAATGTTTCTGATATTATCAATTCCAAGCTGATATTTATGCAAAAAGCCCGTGGTAAAGAGCTGCAGTTGTGGGCACCCACCTGACAATACTATCATAGATGTTATCTGCATTATTATTTGCATTTTTACATCGTGTAGGTTTTTTGTTTTTGAACCGTCATTGAAATATGCAGAACTTGTTGAGATAAACTTTTACATTTTCAGTTTATACTTTTTAAAATAAGAAAGCATAGTAGTAGTCCACTGAAAATGAATGATTTTTCTAAATGTTTCAAATAAAAACCAATTTTCTGAAAGTTTTTACATCTCAAATTATAAATTGTGTCGAAAATTATTTATTCAAGCCAAAATTGTATTTTATACTCATGAAATCATTTTTTAATATTTTATTATCTTAATTACATTTGTTCGTTAATTTTATATATTTTAAAAATATTTGTTTTATTATAGAAACGAAATATCAAACTCTCATCAAATTCAGCATATGAAATGAAAAAAAATTACAAAATTATTATTCCAATTTAAACAAAGTAAACCGAATACAATAAAATTCCAGTGAAATAATAAAATTAAATAATAAATTTCGTAGCAATAATTATTAATCTGTTGTTTTAGTAAAACAAAAATTTCCGTGAATAATTAATAAATTAAAAAAACAAAATTCAAATATTTTCCCAATTGACAATTAAAAGATTTTATGAGAACAAATAATTAATAGAGATTTCTTTAAATTACAAAAGATTTCAATTATTTAAAATAAAAATTCCTCTCTAAAAGACGAAATAATTCAATTTTTCGTCACCAAAAATTCACCTGTGGATAAATTTGCAATTTTATCGACTTTTTTCATCGACAAAAATTCTGAAAGGATTTTAATCGATTTTGCACCACTTTCAGTGATTGGCATCGAATTATTTCATAAATTTGATCCGATCTTCCTATGTAGATCATTGATTCCCCGGGGTTTCAAGTGAAGGATTCCTAGAAATCGGAACTGATTATTGATTTGGAAATTTGCGAAATATTAAAAAATTTTAAATTTCTCTCATGAAATTGATGATTATTTTGTTAAATTAATTAATTTAACTTTTAATAATTTACTTTTAATAATAGAAAATCGCCAACTAAGTACATTAAATTTTAACATTGCTATATATTTCGACCGTTTTACATTCTTCTTCAGGCTAGGAATCGTATTAATAATAACTAAATGAAAATAAGAATGTTCAAACATATTAACAAATAATAATCAAATTTTATCAAATTAAAAAGTATTTTAAAAAGGTTTTCCTTCTTTTTGATAATAAAAAAACATTATTTTTAATCATATTTGTTGTATATTTATTATTTGGGATGATGTTGTTGTTTGATAAATTATTTTGTATGAAAGCAATTTTTAAATTTAAATTGAACTTTATTTTTTTTATTAATTTAAAAAAATGATAACAATTTTGTGAGTTTTTTTAAATTAAAATAATAATTTTTATATGATTAAAAAGATGTTGTTTATTTTTACAAAGAAGAATTAATAAAATTTAATAAATTTAAAAAAATTAAAAAAATCTTTTTAAAATTTAATAAATTTTAATAAAATATTTTTTAGTTTAATACAAATTTATTACGATTATTGTTTGTAAATTTATTTGATTATTCTTATTTTCATTTGTTATTTGAGTTTAAATTTAGGGATAATGTTAAATAAAATTACTATTTTAAGGATTTGAGTTTTAAAAAATTACTATATTATTTTATTTATTTTTAAATTTTAAGTAACTAGTAATTTAATTAACTCATGAATCACTATTCTCTTAATTTTTTATATAATCCTACTTTACGACTCATATTTTCAAGACTATTCCTGTTAACTTATATTTAAAATTAAAAATGAATTATAATTTAGGTGTAGCATGTATAAAATGTTTTAAATGTTAGGGTTCGGGTGTAAATTTACTTTTATGAAGATAAATATTGAAATAAATACACAATGTAATTTAACTCAATAATATATTTATTTAGTCATTATTAAAAATTTATTTACCAAAGATATAATAATAATATTTGTTAGTCATTTACTACAGTTGAATTATTAATTACTGAGAGAAATTAATCAGTTAAACTAATGTAGTAATTATTTTATTATAATAATATATAATTATTATAAATATTAAACGAATAAATATAAATAAATAAATATTAATTATCAGAACCAATAATAATTACATTTAAGATAATTATTTGTGAATTAATATAATATGTATTTTATTTAAATTTTAACTATATATATATATATTTATTTATTTATAACCAATCAAATGTCATTTATTTTTAATTTCAAAATTTAAATGAATTATAACATAGCTGGAAATTGTTTCATTAATAAGGAGATTTATCAAAAAAATAAATTTTGTCTTTGAAATTGAATATTTTATTTAAATTCTCAAAAAATATAATTTATTATGTCTTCAATTTATATCTGAGTTTATGTTGAGGAATGATTGGATATTTATTAGAATATTTATTAGAATATTTATTGCGCTCTTCCATGATTTATAGCATGAAACTATTTCTGATAAACTTTATATGGAATGAAAAATTTAATTTTTTTTCAGATAAAATAATCATAAAATTTGATTCTTGAGAAATTTGTTTATTCTCAGGAAATATTAAAAGGATATTTTTTTACAGATTCATCTCTTGCATTTATTAGTGGACAAATTTTACTTAACTTTATAATATATTGTGACTTGCTATAACCGCTAGAAGTCATCGGCAGAATATAATTTAGGTCCCGATTTTTCTTTTATAAAAATGTGACAATTTGGGACAGAGTAGATTGGGAATTTTAGAAATAAATCATATTTTTCGGGAATGAATAATTTTATATTTTACATTTATCGAGAAATAAACAATATATTTTAATATCATTTATTCACAATAATTATAATTATTATAAGAACTTTTATTTCTTCCAATTTCACCACTGATTATTTTATCCATTGAATTAAAAAGAGAGTTTGAAGACTATAAAATAGTCTTCAAACTCTCTTTTTAATAATTATTAATATCTATAGCAGTAAATATAGAAACAAATATTACAATAAATATTACAAATAATTTAAGATATTCATAGACTGACTTTTTCGATTTTGTGAACATTTCATTATGATTGTTAGATAATTCAGACTGTTAAATTAAAAATCTATTCATGACATAAGAGTTGAGTATTTATCTCTGTTGAATCGGAGACTGTTATGTAATAATGAGTTTGCAAATGAGACATAGCTCAAACATTCAATAATATACACACATATACACACACCAAATAATTGAAAATTATTATTATTAATTATTTAATTTCATTATTAGATTATTTATAATGATTATAAGTAATTTACTATAAACTTTCTAAACTGCATCCCCTACAATTTTCCCAGCTTTTTGACTATTTTGTTGGACATGAAATTTTTTGAACACGACAATGAAACAAATTTTGATTATATGAAAAGAAACTGGCATCATACGCTTCATAATGAAATGGAAATCGCACCAGAAGAGCTTACAGTTCTACTTACCAAAGCGCCGCTTATTCCCAAAGATGACAGAGGATCCATTACTCAAATTATGTTGGAAACATTAATTACACCAATGATATATGTTGCAATTAAAGCAGTTCTTTCTTTGTGCGTTTCAAGGTTGTACCCTGGGTAACGCTTCAAAAATTTCACGTTCCTAAATAATTATTTAAATCTTTTAATAAAATTTTAAAATCAGACATACCTTTTTTCTCTTACAGTCCTTATTGTGCTCACTAATATTGATCAATGCCTTGTTTTATAATGTTCTCGAGCTCGAATACAGAGATGACTGGAAGTCTCTTACATATATATGTGGCATTACACCCATTACATGTAAATTACATGTAAAGATTAGAATACAATCCAACCAGAGGTTTAGACTTATTGATAAAAATATTATCTGCTTTACATGAAATTGATATAATCTTATAGTTTAAATTCCCAAAATGCTTGCATATCTTTCTTTTATAATTTGTAAATTCTTTAGAGTATAGCAATACCAACACAAATTTAGGCTCCTCTACCTTGCACTCACTATTTAATTTATTTAACTCTTCAAACTCACTCGCAATAACAAAATTACACCAAGATTTTCTCAAACACGGATCCTTATCATTTTGAATAAATTTATCAACAGTCTCTTTTACCATAATTAATAAAAAAGGATTTTGAATAACCATTCGTGACCAATTCAACAAATTTATCAACATTATTTATTGAATACACCAAAGTTGAAGACAAATACCATGAACGATAAATCAATCCTTTCGCCAGATTTCATTAAATGTTTTTAAATAGTTTTTTATAAATTATATATATATATATATAAAATAATTATTAAATTATTAAATTGGATAATTTTAATTTTAGATTTCAATATATTTATAAAAGATTTTTCTAATTGCTATAATTTATAAAAAAAATAATTTATTATTTAAATTATAATTTTTAAAGAATAAAATAATTTTATTAATACAATTAATAAACTTGTTAAAAATCTATAATTTCTAGTTATTATATCCCACATGATGATGATAGGAAAACTGTCGAAATATATCATAAAACGAATGTTTGATTGGCGCTTTCTTATTTGAATAATGTTTTTATAAATAATTCATTAACCGAGGATTTTCATAAAATAAAAAAGTTAAATAAGATGGATGAAGTTGGATAACCAAAATTCACCAAAATTGACAAAAAGATGAAAAAACGTAAAAATTTGTTTAAATTAAAAATGGTAAATATATCATAAATTAAAACAATGTGGAAAAGGCTTACTTGATTGTTTGTATTATAATTTTCGACTGAAACTAGTTGACAGCCATAATAAATGATTTATTTCTAAATGAGAAAAGAAGAAAAAAAACCAAAAGTATTTTATATATTATGTCAAATTATTTTAATAGTAAAAATACTATTATTGGCCTTTCTTCCTGAGACTGGCAATGATTGGATATCAAATGATGTAAATGAGAAACTATATTAATTTCACTTGTAAATTAGACGAAAATTCAGAGTTGCAATAAAATTAAGAAATTGTAATAATGGAATCGGCGGAATTGGATTCTGATTTAATAATTAATTTTAAAACAATATCAAAAGAAGAATTTCTAAGATTCTGTGAAAACACAACTTTGCGTGGTGTGCCACGAATTGTAAAATCTCGCAAATCTCACATTCGTCATTTGTGGTTAACCTTTTTCATTTTATTATTCATAGGGTTTATGGTTTGCATCATTTTCCTCTGTTATCAATATTTGGAATACAATGTCATTCATCCACCTCGAATTCTCAGTGACAATAAGGCTCCGTTTCCTTCTTTGACTGTCTGCAATTTCCGACCGATGAGAAGAAATATATTAGAAATTATGAAGAAACAAAACATAAAAGACCCACGAGAATTTGCTCACAGTATTAATAAATATGCAATAGAGTATTATTATAAAAAGAACTTGGGAAAGAACTATCAAAGAGCTTCTAGTATAATGAATATGGGAGCTTATTTGGAGAGTGTACCAAATAGAACATTTAATGAGCTGGGACACGATGAAAAGGATTTGATAATATATTGTCAGGTAAAATTATTCCAATTATTTACACATTAAGTTTATTATTAAAATATTATTAATATTGAATAAATAAATTTACTAATACTAAGAGTAGTGAAAAATACTCAAAGGTTGCCATTTTACGGAAATGTTTTAATGCTTAAATTTGCAAGGAACTTTATTTATAATTTAATTTTTTTAATAAAAGTAGAAAAAAATATTATTAAAAGCTTTATAAATTCATTGAATGTTAAAACTCAAAAGGGAGAATATATGTTACTTTCTGTTATTTGATTTTTAATTGAAATAAAGTTTCAGGTGACCATCCACCTGATTATCTCTCCATATATTTTTTATATAATTTATTATTTTGAAAGTTATTTTGTTAAAAAAAAACTTATTTGTGTTTGGTGTTGAATTTTAAAAAAAGAACATACGGCATCAAACTATAATTAGATTCCTGTCAAAATTGTTTAAATTAGCAAATATTCCAAATTTCTTTTATTATCATTTGACATTTTAAAATTGTTTTCGATTGGAAATTGTAAAATTAAACTTTTTAAAAAATAATATTATAGGTAACATTTTTTCTATCAAATAATTAACCAATACTGAAGATGAAGATGGCACCAAATTTTATTTTTTACATTTATTCTCAATTATCTGTCAGAAGCTCTTGGTATTCTTTTTAAATTTTCTAATAATAATTTTATTACTTCTTATTAATTTATTAAGAACTTGAATTTTAATTAAAATTATTTATAAGATAAAATTTAACTTTAAATGAAGCCAGAACATAAATATATATATATATATATATATATATATATATATATATATATTGTTCAAATAAACAAATAAATAAATTCACATGTGTAAAATAAAGATCTAAGCAATTTAATTGTGAAATCTACTTTTCCACTTAAAAAATTTTTTTAATAGTGAATTATAAATTAATTTATATTTCATGAGAAGCGGACTGTTATTACTTTTCATTTTTTCCGAAATAAATTATTTTACGAAATATTTATGTAAACAAAATAAATGCATTTTGTCTTTAATCGCAGAATTACACGAGTCTTATTTCTCTGTATAAAAATTGATAGAATGTAAAATTGGCTATGAATTTGCCTTATTATTATTATTATTATTATTATCATTATTATTATTATTATTATTATTATTATTATTATTATTATTATTATTATTATTATTATTATTATTACTATTATTATTATTATTATTATTATTATTTTAGTTTAATCGAAATTGTGTTTAACAACTTTTAACTAAATGAAAACGAATATAATTCATCAATCTAATTCTCATTAAGTTTACGAATATAAATATTAACAGAAATTGCGGAATTAGAATTTTACTTATCTGTGATTGAATGTTTGATTGCTTTAATATAATTGATTGACATGGGATTATATTTTAATTTAAATTTGTCTTAGAATTGAAAATAAAACTTATTTTAATAAATACTACTACTACTACTACTACTACTACTACTACTACTACTACTACTAATAATAATAATAATAATAATAATAATAATAATAATAATAATAATAATAATAATAATAATAATAATAATAATAATAATAATAATAATAATAATAATAATAATAATAATAATAAAACTACAATAATGGTAATTCTTAATTAGTATTTTTATTATAAATTGTTGTTAATATTATCAGTTATAGTTATATTATTAAGGGAAATTATAAAGTTGACTATTTTAATTCTATAATTTCTATCGAAATAAATTTATGGTGAAATTGACAGATTGATATTTTCAATTAAAAATAATAAGAAAATATATTTAAGTTCATCAAAATAGTCTGAGTGGACTTTGGAAAATTTATCATTCATAAATATTTACTTTTAAAAGTATAAAGAAATATTGAAAAATTTTGGTTTAATTAACGTTTTTTTTAATATTGAAAAAAAATAAAGTAATTTAAAAAGTATCAAATTTTAAAGAATCGCTTCAATTTACGAAATGTTTCAGTAGATAATTGTGTATATTCAATTTTTCGGGCGCAAGTAAGTCTAAATATAATAATATATAAAATTAAAATTTTACCAAAAAATAATGTCATCACAATTTTGTAGTCATTGTCTCTGTGGACTAAATATATAGAACTTTCGATATATAGAAATGCACCACTGAGATACGTTTCTTTAATAACTTTATTTCAGACAATTTTGAGTGAAAAAAAGATCGCTGAAAATGTTTTAAAGTGTAATTTTAAAGAAACTGTGTTAAATTTTCATGAAAATGACGAAATATCATCGTAAGAATTATTTTTGAGTTAAAATTAAGTTAAATATTCATTAGAATTTTTGATATTTGTTTTAGAAATGTTTTAGAAAAATACATTTTTGACTATTGATTTAATTATTTAATTATAATGAAAAATATATCTGACTTACATTATATCAAAATAATTCCAATATATATATATAGAAATAATAATGAAAATATAAAATAAATTTCATAAAATTCCTAAAAGCCCTGAAAATTAATTAGAAAAAATTTATAATACTTATATTAAATGTTGACTAAAAGTAATATTTAAGAATATGGATTAAAATTCAAGCCTTAAAATTTACTTAAAATTAAATATCTTACATGAAAGCAATTTCTAAAATAGCTAAAATAAATTTCGAGAAAAATGAAATTCATTAAATTGGTGAGTCACAAATTGCAGACCAATTGATGTACACACTGACCACCCCTAGAGAAAACTATATATTAGTACAAAACTATATATTAGTACAAAATATCGTTTCCATAGCTTACAAAATATAAAAACGGATATGGCTTCCATTTATTGTTCAATGGCAATATATACCGTAGCTGTGGCAGTCAAACTCTTAAATCATTAATGTAGAAATTCAATTCAATTTAATTTATTTTAATGTGTTCGTTAAATTGAGTACAAAGATATTAAATTCTGTATTTTTTATAGTAAATAAAATGCCGTTCATGTTTAGTCAACTATTCAAAGTTATCGTTAATAAAAAGTCGCCGAAATTAACGGACTCTGCAGTAAATAAAGGGGGCAAAATAAAATGGTACTGTCAAAATGAATAACAAAATAAAAAATTAGTATAACAAAAAATAATAAATATGAATACTATATTAAATTTTTTAATAAAAGAAATTATTCATATTTTTCACAGAAATATATTTTTCTATCATTTTTTATTGAACTTTCACAGCAATTAAAGATGTTCCCAATGAATTGAAACACGGTGCACTCGATTGGGATTTTAATTGAAAAATTCACCTTTACGGCGCTAACAATTTCAACTGCATTTTGCATGGGTTTTTATAAATTGAATTTTTTGAATTCTTTTATTAAAATATTTTTTGTAGTCAACTTATTTTAATGAAATTTATATTTAGAATTTTACTTTCTATACACCTCTACACATCATTTTTCGTTATTTGTTTCAATTAAGTATTTTTATTTTTATAAAAATGTATATGTAACTTTATTACTGACTATGAAAAAGAATAGTGAAAAACACAAACTTTGATCACAAACTTTTACCGTTCCACCATGGAACAAAATATTTCAATAATAATTGAAAAAAATTTTTTTAAATACAAGTAATAATAATTTGTTACAATGGTTTCAAAAATGTGAACCACAATTTTAAATAAAGGCACAAAAAAACTTTTAAAAGCCATAAAAAGTTCGGAGATCTATGCAAATTTGATATAAAAATATTTAATTGTTTTTTTGTGACTATTTTTGTGAAGTCAGAGTTTACAGTTTTATAACACTTAGAAGCAAAGCAAGAAATAAGCTCGATCCTGAACACGATGTACAATGTGCTCTAACAATAACCTTGTAGTTACGATTTGAGTTAGTGATTGAGAAATTTTATCGGCATCGTAGTATGTTCTTAGCAATATATGTTTAATTGTCTCAATATCTATTTTATTTGAAATGTGAATAAAGGAATTGCAAGAACCCTGAACCACTCCTTTAACAAATGAGTATCGGAACAACTGGGGTGTATGTCAGTAGATAAAAATGATCTTTGTATTACTAATTAAACTGTCAATGAATTTCTAAATATTGTTTGAAAATGATCTTATTTTTACTAAATTACGTAAGAATTTGCTAAAAATTATTTAAAATGACAATGCATTTACTGATTAATATACTTATAATGTTTATATATACACTGAAATGTCAAATATAATAGTAACCGATATTCATAAATTAGTAAAAGGTTGCTCAAAACACACATGTTTAACTAAAGAATTTAGTAAAAGCTATTGAAATACCTATATATTACACTAAATAACCATGTATCTCACAAAGATACATATATTATTTATACATTGGTTATATATTACCCCCAATGAGAATCTATTTCTCACTAAATTATTTAAGAATAAGCTAATTGTTACCCTATATAGTCATGTATTTCTATCTAATAAACTATTTATGATTTTGTTAAATGTTACCGTAAATGAACGTATTCTAGTTAAATGTTTTAAACATTTCGTAAATGTTACATATAACTATGTATTTCTATCAACTATATACAAATTTGTTATGAATTGCTCAATATTGTTTGGAAAACACCATATTTTAACTAAATTACTACTACTACTACTACTAATAATAATAATAATAATAATAATAATAATAATAATAATAATAATAATAATAATAATAATAATAATAATAATAATAATAATAATAATAATAATAATAATAATAATAATAATAATAATAATAATAATAATAATAATAATAATAATAATAATAATTATAATAATAAAACAATAAAGTGATAATCTAAGCATTTTGCTGCGAATAATGTATTTAATGAAAAAGTTTTCGACTATAAGATAGTCATCATAAACAGACGACCAAAAATCAACACTAAAGAAGAAATCAATGAAATCATCAATTTGATCTGTTGTCATTGACCTTGAAAATAACTGATAATATATAAAAAATATAATAAATTAAAAAAGTAATAATTAGAATAATATAGAAAATTTTAGGAAACATACTTTTTAAAAGATAGGATTTAAAAATCTATTATTATTATTATTATTATTATTATTATTATTATTATTATTATTATTATTATTATTATTATTATTATTATTATTATTATTATTATTATTATTATTATTATTATTATTATTATAATTATTATTATTATTATTATTATTATTATTATTATTATTAATTTCTCTGAAGTTTATGAATCCCAAACGAAGGAAATGGCAAATCTTGTAGGCGACAGAATCCTATGATGCTTAAACATTAATTTAATAACTTATTTCCAGACTTATAAATGTAAAATTACCTCAAAAATTTGATTTAAATTTATCAGTTGATTTAGTTTTATTATTTATCCCTGGCAAATAAATGAATTAAATATAAATATCGTTTCCTTTGATGTTTATTTCAATTTTTGTTATGTACGAATTAAATTTATTTTTCATTGGGTTTCCGTCTTTCTAATTGAGATCAAAGGGCTCTAAATGAAAAATAAAATGTTAGAAATATCTCCAAAATATTTCTCATTAAATTATAAGTGATTTTTTTAAGAAATCTTACGATTTAAGATAAATTTTATCTGCAAATTGTAAATTGTAATATTTATTATAATTAATCACGCTGATAAATCTGCAGACTGCCAATTTTATTCCATATTATTTTCATTTTATACTAATTTAATCTTTATAGAACTTTGACCAAAAGTGAATGAGCATTCAATCAAAAACTATTTAAATTGTCATTTTTGTAATAAAATTATAGAATATTCTAAATTAGTTTCAACTAGTGAAATTTTAAAATAATTTAAAAAATACCAATACGATAAGAAATTTATCTTAATATTTTACTTATAATTTTCAGTAATATATATGTATAGAAAAGTTTAATATTATATCAGAGATTAGTGCCAATTTTATTAATTATTTGTCTTTTTATATGCTCTTAAATATGTCATGAAATTTATATAAATAGATGCTTAACCAGATCGATATTATGCTAAATTATTTTAACCAGTTTCTTGACTCACAATGTAAACTGGTAATGTAGGTCTCATGAATCGGTGTCGGTCCGCTGAACACCACTTTGGGAATTGCTGATTTATTGTAAAAAATTAATTATAAGGAACATATTAATTTTTTATTCTAAAAAACGTTTGAAATAACTCAATAAATGGTAAAATTTCATTTAATGAAAAGTATACAATTTTTCTAAAAACTAAGGGATTGTTACATAATTTTACTTGCTGAATAAATTTCTTATTTGTTATTTTATTGAATTATAAAAAATTCAAAAATTTTTTTATAACAGAAAATTAAAATTAATTATCATTTTTAAATTTAAGTTGTAAAATATTCTAAAAAATTTATTTATTGAATTTTAATTATAGATAGAAATAAAAAAACTCAAATTTTTTAAACAAATATTTTTTATGTATTTCAAATGTTATATTGCAATAAATGTTAAAAATAAAAATCTGTTTAGAAATGGAAATGTTTGTCATAGCAGAATTAAGGCAAAAGACAACTGTAAATAATGACATAAATAATTAAATAACTAAATTAATTAATTAAATTTTGTCTTTAAAATGTATCGCCTCGTATCATAGAATATTCACAATATATAATCTTTGAAACTTTCAAAGTTTCCTTAAAGATACCATTTATGAATTGCGTATTATTTGACAGTTCTACTATTATCTACAACAGGGTTTCTCAAGGTGGGTTAATTTAGGGAGCAATAACTTCAAAAAGGATCTTCTCTATGCACATCTAAAACTTTTTAATACTTGTAATATTTTATTTGCATTTTGTACAAAAATAAAATTATTTATTTACAATTATTTTAAATAATTAATTTATCAATTTAAAAACGAATTAAATTGTTTTATTTATGGGTGGTTTTGAGTACAAACATTTAAAGCAGAATCTTAAATTTGATAAGCTTTTGTTAAATATTTCTTAATAAAAATAATTAACATAAATATTCTTATAGTTAAAATGTTTTAAGTTTTAAAAATAATGGATCATCCTTTTAATTTAACCCCCAGGAGTTAAATTAAAAGAATGAAAGATAATAAAATTTTATTAATAAGATATAAAATAAATTAATTATCAAATAATTTAATAAATATTAATATTTTAAAATTTATTTATATTTTGCAATATAAATTAACAAAGATACATTTAAATATTATATTTAAAATCAAACTTTAATTAAATTTAAGACTGCATTGAAAAAATCTGCTCTATTTTTAAAATAATAACAAAATTCATTAAGAAAATCCTGGCTTTTTTCTGTTAAAACACCTTTCCTTCGTTTTATTCCTAACTTTAATTCATTGTGGAATGATTCATGAATGATTCATGAATTATTTATTTATTAATTAATATAATTAATCAAATAATATAATTAATATAATTAATATAATTAATATAATTAATATAATTAATATAATTAATCAAATATTTAATTAAATAATTAATCAGGAATGACTCATGAATGATTCATGAATTATTTATTTATTAATTAATATAATTAATCAAATAATATAATTAATATAATTAATATAATTAATATAATTAATATAATTAATATAATTAATCAAATATTTAATTAAATAATTAATCAGGAATGACTCATGAATGATTCATGAATTATTTATTTATTAATTAATATTAATAAATAAATATTACTTTTTATTTATTTTCGGGGGTTGAATTAAAAGGATGATTATTATGGGGGTTAAATTTAAAAGTTGATCCAAAATAAAATGATTCAAATTGATTCAAACAAAATAATGAAACTTTAAAAATATTATAGTAATTAATTTATAAATTTTTTAAAGAGTTTTTTATTAAATTTAATAATTTTTTACAATTTGAAATATCATCATTTTACATTGTACCACTTGAAACATGGTAATTCAAACATGAGCCTATCACTCCCCAAAAAAATCAATTTCAGAACCATGTTCTCTTGAATTTTATGCTTGTTTTAACGAGTACTTACACACCTAAAATTCAAAACTTCTTTTTAACACTCAATATTTATTTAGATTTACACATCAATGCAAATTTATTTAATTGCCAATAAATTCCTGGTGATTTTTATTGGCATTTATTTTTTGACAAAGCGGTTGGGATATGCATATGTCTAATTTTATAATGACCATAAGCATAGCTTTCATTACAATTGAACCAATGTCGTTTATCATGAAATACTGACTAGCTCGTTGTGGTAATTTAAAAGTATGCAACTGATGGTTGGTACTTCTTATTCTCTTTTGAAGGATACTCATGAGACATAACTTTCAATGAAATAAATATTGAAATGAGATATCTCACAAAAAGGATTCAGGCTATTACCCAAGAAATTTATAGTTTGTTTAAATTTTCATGATATTTAGTCAGCAAAGGTATTATAAATTAGTAGTATATTTTTCTATTTAAATATCAGATTTGGATAATTAGTTACTTTTATGTCTTAGTAGTGTATAAACCTAACACATTATTCTCTTCTAACAAGCTATTTTATATCCAAAAATTGTTTTTTTAAATATCTAAAAAATAATAATTAATTAAATAGCGTTACAGTCAAAAACTCACATAGAAAATTATGTATTATGTTATCAAAAAATACTGTTTTATTTTTTAATATAACATTTTATTTCAATTATACGAACTATCACAAATAAAATTTAATTATCTAATTTGATGAATAATTAAGCTGATTGAATTTCTTCAAAATTTGATAAAATCGGGCAAATTTATATGAGAGAATAACTGAACAAAATTTAAACATATTGTTATTTTTGATTGGTAATATAACAATTGGAAGAAAATTTTTATCTATTTTATATAATATAATATTATTATTATTATTATTATTATTATTATTATTATTATTATTATTATTATTATTATTATTATTATTATTATTATTATTATTATTATTATTATTATTATTATTATTATTATTATTATTATTATTATTATTATTATTATTATTATTATTATTATTATTATTATTATTATTATTAAAGTAATGATTTCTTGGTAGCAGCATTTATTATTTAAAACAATAAAGTGATAATTTAAGCCTTTTGCTGCAAATAATGTATTTAATGAAAATATTTTCGACTATATGATAGTCCTTGTCAATCTCCTTTGACAAGGACTATTGACAAGGACTATATTGTAGTCGAAAATTTTTTCATTAAATACATTATTTGCAGCAAAAGGCTTAAATTATCACTTTATTGTTTTATATTATTATTATTGCTATTATTATTATTATTATTATTATTATTATTATTATTATTATTATTATTATTATTATTATTATTATCATTATTATTATTATTATTATTATTATTATTATTATTATTATTATTATTATTATTATCATTATTATTATTATTAATAATAAGAAATTCACACAACTAATATTTCATGAGATTCATTTGTTGACATTCGTGTTTCTTTTAATTGGAAAATATAATTTTAAGAGTTCTCCCAAGACTCCAATTAGTCATTAAAAATTAGTTTGGAATTTCAAATTATTCCGACTTTATTTACATTTTCTATAAAAACATTTAATATAAGTGGAATTTTAATGAATTTAATATAATTTGTTTCAATATTGATAATGTATCAAGAAATATGATATAAATTGCGAATTAAGTTATAATGTATCGTTAATTATTTTTTAATATTTAATTAATCTATATTTTTTTCTCTAAATTTATTTCTGCCAGTTTTGCTTCACTTATTTTATTTTGAAAGACTCAACCGATTAATTAAAATTATTCCAATTACCATTAAATAGCAATTAAATTAATATTGTCCAGTAAAATTCAAATAATCTATTACTTACGAATATAAATTTTATAAAGTACGTATTTTCAAAATTGAACAAATATGTTTTACAAAACTATTTATTTATTATTTAATAATAAATTTTAATCTTGTAAACTGATTGATTGCAAAAATAATTTTTAAAAGTATATTAATTTTAAAAGAACTTTTTTCAAATTTCACCACTGATTTCTTTTCAATTGATATTGTAATTAATTTTTATTTTTAATTAGAAATTAGTAAAAAATATGAAAAATTATATTTATTCCTAAATAAAATTTTTTTACAAATTAATTATTGAGGTTATATTTCTGGTTTTTGTTAATGAATAACTCAACTTTTTAGCACAAAATAATATTTCTTTTTAATTTCTAATAGAAACTAAATAATTATTGACATTTATGAAAAACAATGAAAATTATTAGAGAAAATGAGAATAAATAGTTTATTTGTTCATTGAATAGATTTTCAGATTTGGTGCATTTTGGGATTTTTAGAATTTTAGTTTCTAGAATAAAATATCAAAGGAAAGCATTACTCTAGGCCAGACGTCAACCACTTTTAGCATCATCAACAAGAATTATTTTCCCATTATCCGGATATTTTTAAAAAATTAAAAAAATACAAAACCTTGTTCATTTTGTATATTTACATTTATTTTATTTACATTTATAAAATAACTATTATTTTTGAAATTTAAAATTATTTTACAGTATATTGTTAATGAAACGTTATTATAGAAACTATAAAAATGAATTATTATTTATGTGCTTACCATTTATAATTGACTAAGTTAAAGGGAATAAAGAAAATATAATATTAACAAAATATAATAAAATAAAATTTAGCTCAAATTTATATTAAAAAAAATTTAATCTTTAATTTTGTGAAATTAATTTTATTTCTAGTTTCATTTCCTTGAAATTTTTTTATTCGTTATTTTAATTGCCAGACAAAAATAAAATTTTAAGTTTTCATTTCACATTTGGAATAAATTCCTACAGAAATTTTACGTGCTATTATAAACATTGTATTTTTATGTCAACTAATTCATTTACCCGTAATATGATGGAATTAGCATTCCAAATATAATTTATCATTTTATATACTGAACATAATAAAATAAACATTACAAGCATTGTGATACCCAGTGCAAATCCCAATAGTAGACTAGTTTCGAGCTTTTGGCTCTCATCAGTACTATGCAGGAGACGCGAAGATTTCTCTTCGCGCCATGTAAGTATACAACATTGCTGATTCAACTCTATTGCATACTTTCCCCGGTACACTGGAAATCACATCACTTGCAAATTAGCTAAATCACAGAAAAATATCTGCAAACTTGTAAACATGGCGTATGAAAATCATATTCACCTCTGGAGACACCGTCTATACACAGAAACTGTTTACAAGTGCATCCGTATAACCGATTTTCACACAAATGTATTTTTAAATAAATATATTAAATACAATTAATACAAAAACTGTTTTGAGAGTGACTGGGAAGAAAAACTGATTTCTTCTTACACTAGTTTGGATGATGCATCAAGTGAGGTTTCTGAACCAAACGAAGAAGAATCTGGTTTACCAAAAATTGATTTAAAAACATCTTTATCTTATATTCAGCAGATTAAGAATCTTGGAATGGAACTGGGTGACAATAAATTAGTTGACATAATGTTTCAAGCTGAACAAAAGTTGACGAATATGATAGTTTTTGATAACAGTGAAGCCAAATCGAAGAGACAAACAACAGTAGATGAGTTTTTATAATAAAATCTTCAATTTAAGTCTAGTTTTCTTTATAAAAATAAAATCCTCTCTAATAGGACCACCTCTAGTAAAGACCACTTTTGGTCCGGAACCAAGGGTGGTCCTATTAGAGAGGTTTCACTGTACCATTTTTATAAGTTACTTAATGAAATCGCATTAATTATGCATCATTTGATAAAGAGAAGTTGATTTTCAAATAGCATTGGAATAAAAATGTCATATTGCCGATTAAAATCAAAAGTGATAGTAAATTGTAATTTAATACATGCATCACAGACAGACAGACAAAACTGTTCAATTCTATATAAAATAGCAAACTCATCTGTTTCTTTATTTAAAATAAAGTTTAATATTTATTTTGTTCGATTTAAACAAATCTTTGTCACCTAACAAACCTAAAAAACTATAAATCCTAAATTTTTTTGAGTAAGTGCGAATAAAGATGGAATGATAAAATCTTTTAAAAAAATAAATATTTAAAAGTTGTTTCTTTTAGTGAAAGTAGTCTACATAGTAATATCTTAAAGATTCTTCCCAAATTTAGCATTTCGTCTCACGAAAAAACCTCTATCGACTTACAGTTGTATTAAACATAAAAATATATTAAAGATGAGCAATAAAATATAAAATAAATTTTATACAAATATTAGACTTGTTTTACACTTGTTTTAGTTTGCAAAGGAATACGAAAATAGATTTCAAATGAATTTAAATGAAAAAATTAATTAAAAATACAAAAAATACAAAAATTTCTAAAAGATTGCAAAAATTAATTTTAAAAATTAAAACTTAATTTTTTAAAATAATTTATGAAAAAAACATAAAAAACCTCTGTCGACTTACAGTTGTATAAAAAATAAAAATATATTAAAGATCAGCAGTAAAGCAATATTTTATTAATCAAATTTAATCTTAAAACAAGTAAAGAAATAAAAATTGAAATATTTTTATTTAATAAATGGATTTTACTGACATTGAAGAGTAAAAATAATTTTAATTGCTTTTTATTTTAAGTTTAAAACTTGTCCAACACTTGTTTTAATTTACAAAAGAAAGCAAAAATAGAATTCAAATGAATTTTAATGAAAAAAATTAATTAAAAATACAAAAATACAAAAATTTCGAAAAGATTGCAAAAATTAATTTTAAAAATTAAAATTCAATATATTTTGAAGGACAAAAGCAGGAAATGAAAATATAAAAATGAATTCAATAAATTCAAATAGACAAGGAACCGAAGAAGATTCAATATTAAAAAAACAAACTTATTAATAAAAATTTCGTTGACCACATTACTAGCCACCAAAGAAATGTGAGTCAGCACTCAATTGTCATAAGTATAAAATTGGGAGATTGACAAGGACTATCTTATAGTCGAAAATTTTTTCATTAAATACATTATTTGCAGCAAAAGGCTTAAATTATCATTTTATTGTTTTATATAGAATTGAGAATTATTACATATTTATAAAAGATGATTTACCTTTGAAAAACTTATTTAAAGTTCCAGTGTATTGAAATCAATTTTTTTCAGAAAATGTACATTAGTTCGTAAAAATAAAATTTGTTACATGCTGGGAGTTTTGTTATCATCTAAAGAATATGCAGAGACCTTGATTGGCATTCAACCAAAGTTTGCAAACTTGCAACACATTTTTCAATATTATATGACGTTTTATACATTTGTAAATCTATATTTATGTCACTATTATTTTTATTATATTTAATGTGTTAGATGGAAAACAAATTACAAAAAGATTTTATATAAAAATGTAGAAATTATTAAAATTAATAAAAATATGTCTGTTTAAATTTAATATTTGATTGAGCGTTTAAAAATAAAATATATTTTTTAGTAAAATAAATGTTTAAAATAAATTAATTATTTGGTTTATGATTTTGCAGATTGTTTTGTAATTTGTTTGAACAAGCAATTTATAGTCGATAAATGTCTTCTTTTCAGGTGGATGATAATAATGGACCTGTCAAAATATATTGTATAAGTGATGTTCTAGTGGTGTTTTTTTAATATATAATTTTTTCAGTAATGTGAAAATTGAAATAAAATTATAGAATTATTTTTTGAATGTTCAAAATTTAATTACAATTTAAAATTTAAGTAAAGTACAATAATTTTTTCCTTATGAAATAATAATAATAATAATAATAATAATAAGTATAAAATGATGATTGCTTGGTAGCAGCATTTATTATTTAAAACAATAAAATGATAATTTAAGCCTTTTGCTGCAAATAATGTATTTAATGAAAGAATTTTCGACTATACGATAGTTCTTGTCAATCTCCAGATTGACAAGGACTATCGTATAGTCGAAAATTCTTTCATTAAATACATTATTTGCAGCAAAAGGCTTAAATTATCATTTTATTGTTTTAAATAATAATAATAATAATAATAATCAAAATACCCTTATTATTTATTCAAAATCATACCAAACAATAGGCTCAGGATGTACGATTCGCATGATTAAATATTTATATTTTCAATTATAAATATAATAACAATAAATACTAATTTACTAAAATTATTTTTTTTCAAATTTAGAATTAAAACAAACTTTTACCTTTTGCAATTGTTATATTAATTTGAATTTTCGCTGTGAATTAATCAGATAAAACTATGAAATTAGTATTTTGTATTTTTATTATAATTTCACAAACAATATATCAATTGTAATTATTAAAAAGCTTGAAGGCAATGAATCAGTAAATATATCGATGTTTTTGATATTCACGAATTTTCGGCACTGCCTTTTTCAAGTGACAAAAAAGTTATTATAATATGTCAATTATAAAGGAATAAAAGAATTGTCTCAATTTGGATCCAAACATTTAGTAAAAAAATATTTGATTAAAATAATTAAAATTGAAGTCAACAGATCTGTTCTTTATCAAAAAAAGATAATATTTTTAAGCTGTAATTTTTGGGAAATATTTTTGAAATCAGGATCATTTAAACAATCTTTGAAGCTTTATATTTTTAAAAAATGATATTTATTCATATTAGTTTGCAAATAACTCATTAATTATCAACACATCTGACAATTTACCCTTAACAATGTATTCAATGGAACTGTACTTGACTCATAAGGTATATCCCCATATCATTTTGTGATATTTTTCTAGGTTTTGGAGACCACACTAAAATTACCACCATTTTAGGAAGGAGTTAAACAGATGAATATCAAAAAGAAAAGAAAGTTTGGAAATAAACAAATGTATCGCAAATGGTATAATTGAAACTTGATAATAATTAATCTTAATAAAAAAATGAATTTAAATGTCTGAATAAATAATTAAATAAAAAGAAAATAAATAATTTATATATATATATATATATAATTAATAAGTATATTAAAAAGGAAATGTAGTTTGTTTTTTCATGAATGGACACCTTTTTATGTATGAAAGATGAATATGTTTGTAAATATTTGGAGGGTCAGTTGGTTTTTTACAATTATAAATTAAATTTCCCTCAAATTTTCTTTTTCCCAGAGCAAAAATATTTATGAGCTTAAATTTATTTTGAACTAAGATTTAAATTTCAAAATATAAAAGGAAATTTCATATGCACAATTCAAATATTATCCTTACATACTTTAAAGAGAACGATGGCTGTAATGTCTAAAACTTTGATGAAATTGTTGGGAAATGGTTAGAAAAAATAGTTGAACATTATGAAACAAGGATTTTAAAAGGTTGAATTATTTTGTGAGGTTATGCTTAACCTTTTAAAGAGCAAAGTCTGAAATTGGTTAATATATTAACCAGTTGCTTTAAGATCAATATTTCTAATACCTTTCAAATAAAGATCAACTTTAATACGTCAATACTTTGTCGATAACGTTCTTTGGTTAATTTATTGTTCTAACTGCGTGAAGTTTGCGTTGTTAAATAGAAATCTGGAAAAGAGAATTTGTCGTCGTTGTGCCTTTTGTAGCACTGTGAAAGATCTAAAAAATAACTGTATATATATATATATATATATATATATATATATATATATATATATATATGTGTGTGTGTAAACAGTGTAATGTGACGTTGTGCTTTTGTGTTTTGAATCATTTCACATTTATGGTTGTAAAAAAATATAATTAATACTTGTTTGAAATGCTCATATTTGTTTGTTAAAAATTTTGTACAAAATATTTCCATCTTTTTTATTACATAAATTTATTTTCTAACATGACACTAAACAATCTTTGTCAATATATTAATCGATGAAATCTTTGACTTTTCTGACGGACTAAGAAATATTTTTATTTTTATTTATCAAATTTATTTTAATTTGGCAATAAGTATTTTAAAATATATTAGTTAGAATTCAAATTCCAAAATAATTAATTTGAAAAAATATTAACAACATAAACACTTTTACAACTATTGAAAAACTATTACAGAACTACTTTATTGTATTTTCTAGCTGTAATGCGACTCGCATAAAATAATGATCACGATCATGTCTAGGAGATTTTATTCAAATGAATTTTAATTATAATTAATATTCATTTCTTTATCTGGCTCTAGATCCCCTATTTCTAGAAAACTTAAACAAATGTTATACAAAAACAAAACAACTTTTCAGAGACAAGACCGTCCATTAATTGCTTATTTCATTATCAGAAACATTAATTAATTAATTATTTAAATAATTAATCATTAGAGATTAATTTCTTGTTTATGTGATAGGTCACGTATATGAATGGCAGTAGCCCTCATTACAAGGTTTGCAGTGACATTGGGAAATGGAGAGTAATTATTCATGCCCAATACATCAATTGTTATTCTTACAATTTATATGAAAATTACAGTCGGAATACTAATACGATGGAATTATATTTTTATCTCGACCAAGGGACTCCTGATAGAATGTGTTTGGACTGCTTTTCGAGTGATGTCAAATCTCAGTTATCCGGAGCGCTAATTTTGATTCATCGACGTTTAACTTTTCCCAATTTTAATCATGACATCATAAATTTACAACCGGGTACTCTGACAGAAATAAAGCTTAAGATATTTAACAATGTTCATAAAGAACCTCCATATGGTAGATGTTCTTATAAATCTCCAAAGACCATGAAAATATACAATGATCTGTACTCGTACTCAGAGCATGCGTGTAAGTTACTAACAATTCAACACGATATAAACAAACAATGTGGCTGCAATGCCATTGAATATCCTATAGATAATTTCAATTTATCTTTTTGCAGTAACCTCCCAAGATTTATCGAGGGTAAACTTTGTCATGATAACCTATTAGACATGAAGTGCAAACATCAACTTGATGCTGTGGTAAAGAAGATCGTTTGTAAGTCAAAAGTATCGAGTCAGTACCAAAAGGATATTGTAAAATCCTGCAGTCTACCTTGTGATATTTATTCCTATGACAGTGACCGTTCAACTAGTAGTTGGCCAACGAAAACTTGGCAAATGCCATGGATTATTAGCAGTGCTGCGAAAAGACTTAGGAAAAAGCCGGAATTAAAAGTTTACATTGATGCTTATAGAGAATATTTAAATGGAAGTGTAAACAAATCTTTTCAGATTCTCAATCAGCAAAATATTCTAGAACAAAACCTTTTAGCCGTCATGATCAACCGACCGAATTACAATGTCCATTTGGTAGAAGAAAAAGAGGTTCTCTCTCTAACGAGCTTTCTGAGTCAAGCCGGAGGACTTTGTAGTATTTGGATCGGATTGACAATGATAAGCATTGTAGAGGTCATCGAGATGTTACTTAATTGTTTTTCTCAATTAAAAGCTGCAAGAAAAAGAAAAGAACACTTTTCGGGAAGAGATCTTCAAATTCGAAACCTTAATCAAAACAACTATTGGCTGGGACCTGACACCGAATTTCAATTCATTTCGTCAGTCACCCCAATTCACAAGACCAATTTCATCCTTCAGGAGGAAGATCACAAAGAATCAGATCTGTCACTTTATAATTCCAATAGCAAACACGATATAATTTGACATTTTATTTCTTGTTATTATCTCTCTTTGATTGATGAATTTATTTTTTACCAACTGATAAAGCACTGAATTTTTAAATGTAATTCGATTTGTTGTTTTAATAGGGATTTATTATTTTGTTTATCATTATTTTTTGATTTATTATTTTTATTTTTATAGCATTAATCTAAAATTTCTTATGAGAAATCGACTATTTTGAAAATACTTTAAAGTTTTATTTTTTAGTAATTTAAGGAATTTCATCTAAAGGTCACATACCAATATGGTGGGCTTAAACAATTGTGGTACCCATGAAGAGATTTATTTTGCTGCTCATCGTAAATGATCGCATTTCATTTATTACAACTATATGTCAATTTGTTTTCCTTGCGAAAAAATATTAATTTGATCTATGTTTCTTATGAAGGAAATTTTATAAAAACAAAACCAGTGATCTGGTGCAAGATTGCTGGAGTTGATCTCGGGTGAAATTTAGTTTCTTACAGTCAAAAGTTTATTAATGAAATGTAACAAATGCATAATCAATATGCAAGGAAAAATACAGTAGGCAAGCTACTGTATGGGGTGTTCAATCTGCTAGTGTGCCATATTATGGATGCGGGTGCCACTGAGAGACAAATAGGATTGAAACTAGTTTTCCATGCGGAATCGCATTAAATAAAATTTATTTTCTTTTTTTAGTCATCTGAAGCCAAAAGCCATTTAATTATTTACTTTAAGAATCCCAACTTTTAATTTATTTTATTTAATTAAAATTTAATCTAAGCCACTTTAAACCCCATCATAGTGCTGAAAATAATAAAGGGAAATTAAAATTTTAATTAAAATATTCGCAGATATTTATCAAAATAAAGAAGTCCAGTGAAATTTGTATACTATACGATAAAAGTAGTTGTAGTAATCAAAAGGTTGGTCCCAGATCAAGGTATAGAAGGTTTCATATGATGATGATAATGACTTGATCTTTAGGTTCAGTAAACCATTTTCAAATGCATATGTTGAATATGATTTTTCTCATATTTCAAGGCATTAAAAA
>CAUHTR010003752.1:0-43153 GCA_959609185.1 Schmidtea polychroa | reverse complement strand
TTCTTTTCAATAATGAATGGTATCAACAAATAGATGGAGTTGCTATGGGTTCTTCTTTAGTATCAACGATCGCTTCAATTTTTTAGCAAGCTTAGAAAAGAACATTGCATTTTCAAAATTATGAAACCCACCGTTTATAAACGGTATGTGGATGATATTTTTCTTATATTTGAAAATCAGAGGCATGTTGAGCCGTTATTGCATTATATGAATAGTCTACATAAAACATTGTATTAACATGTGAAAGGGAGAAAATATTATCACTTGCTTTCTTGGATCTGTTAATACAACGCAGAGAAACACTATGAGGCAGAGATTTATAGACAACCAACTGATACTGATCTCCATAATTCATCCGAAAGTTTTTGTGAATTCAAGCAAAAGAGAAATATGGTGAAGGGGTTGATTTATCGTTCATGGTCTTTGTCTTCTACTTTTGTAAATTCAGTAAAAAGTGTTGACAAATTGGTTGAATTGTTAATGAAGAATCGTTATTCAAAATCCTTTTTATTGATTATGGTAAAAAAGACGGTCGATAAATTTATTAAAAATTCTAAAGATCCGCGTTTAAGAAAATTTGGGTGTGATTTTGTTGAGGTATGTGAGTTGATGAGTTAAATAAATTAAATAGTGTGGGTAAGGATGATGAGCCTAAATTTGTGTTGGTATCGTCATACTCAGAACGTTTTAAGGCTTATAAAGAGAATATAAGAAAGAAGTTAGGGAATTTAAACTATAGGATAGTGTCAACTTCATGAAAAGTACGCAATATGTTTATTAATAAGTTTAAAACTCCGGTCGAATTGTATTCTGATATTTAATATTGTTATTTATTATATTTCAGAATCTGAAGATAAACAACCTGATGGCAAATTATATTTTAATGTTAAATTAAATTCCACAATTTAAAATTAATTTTATTAATATAAATCATTTTTCAGTCAAATTTGAAATAATTAAAATAACTTCACAATAATTTGAACAATTTGAATTTGAATTTAATTAATTTGAATTATTAATCAGTCAAAATAATTGAAAAAACAAGAAAATATAAAAACCGATAAAATATTTATGATAATAATAAAATTGATGTTTGGACAGATAATAAAGCTTGGTGGATATTTTAAAGTGCATTTTGTGGTCTTGTTTATTATTAATTGCATAAATTAATAATTAAAAATAATTTGTTTTCATATTTTATTTCAATCACTATAACTTCCGTTTATTTTATTTATTATTTTGAGATTCAACATCTCCATGTCTTAATTTTTAAATTAAACATAGGATTATTTTGAACGAAATTAAAACAAAATATAATTTTTAAAAAATTAATTTCAAATAACTAATTAAAATATTAATTACTTTTTCAATCACATTTATTAAGTAGTATCTCTATTAATTTTATGGGATTTGACATCGCCAATTATTTCCGTTTTAAATTTCCATATGGATGAATATTTACTACGGATCTTTTTAACTAATATGCAAAGTAATTATTTCATTTATTTTGAAATTTTGCAGACATTGGCAATTACATTTTTCTTCCAGGTTTCCTGATCTTCAGTCTTAGTGCAGAATTGTATTTAATTTTCATATATATTTTTAATTATTAGTTATTATATTTAAACATAATTTATTTTTCTACATTTTATATTTAATTGTTCTATGCATATTATTAATTTAAATAATATCATAAATTAAATAATTTAAATGAATGTTAAAAATAAATTTTCACACCGATAATCGCCTTATGTATTCTATATTAATCTGTTTGAATTTTTTAATATGTAAATTATAATTATTGTGATATTTTATAATTATTTTTATTGTCGTTATATTATGATTATTTTGAACAAATATGATTATATGATGATTTTTTTCAAAGATAAATTTTATTGGTGAATTGACTAGGTTTCATATTGTTGTTTTAATTGTATAAAAAATTATATTATCAGACTACATTCATGTAATGTCATATTATATATACAATTCATTATTAATACCACATTATATAAACAAATTATTATTTTATAATAAAACCCATTAATTCAAAGAAAACAAAATTTACAGCTACATCTGTTAAAAGTGTTTCTGTTAAATAATGTTTTTTTTAAAAATTAAATCTGTTTCTGATGAAAATGATTAAAATTATTTATTTATTTTCTCTCGGACAAATAAACAATCAACAAACGATAAGTCCACATAGAACAGGGGAAATTATATGCCATTCAGTCACCAATAAAATTGTCAGAATGTCATTACTCAAAATAGTGAACAAAACCCTTAATAAATTAATACAATCTCTAATAATTGTATGAAAAATTATTAAACTGTTTTTTGTTTATATCCTGTAAATATTAGTAAATGCAATTAATAAATAAATGCTATTGAGTTTTAAATTCAACTAAAAGTAATTAAAAGTATTTTTGTTTAAATAATTAATTGAAAAATTATCTTCGACCAAGGAAAGACAATAAAGCTGACTTTGATAAGGTTAAGGTTTGTCAATTAATTGTTGATGAATGTCGACTTTTGATTATTTTTCATTGTAAAAGTTTGCATTTAGTACTTTTTCGGAAACAATTTGTTGAACCAAATTGCTCTAACCTTTCATGAGATCCAATTACTGAATTCACAATGATTTTAGTAGATGATTGGACATTTTTATACTCGGCAGAAAATTGTAAATACTGGTGTCTTGCAGGTCATTCATATTTTACCCTTTTATGCTGTTTCCATCGCAACCAAGCATATAATTGATGTCTGCCACACGATGACCATTGAGTGCTCAATGTTGGTACTGTATCGCACAGAGGACGAGTTTAAATATTAAATCATAGGTCCTTTAGCGTCAAGTTTATATGGAAGTTTATTTAATTATAGTATGTTAGATTATATAACTGTAACGTCTTTTGGTTAATGCATGAATGCCTTTAGTACTATATGAAGACTGCTGATTGTCATTCCAAACTAAAGTGGTTCCCTTCTGCATAAATTCATCCATTTAATGGCAAACATAAAGTCATATTAAAACACAACATTTCAGATTGCATATATTTCTACGTGCCACCACAAATATAATTTCATTCCAAACTCGAAATAAAGGATAATAATCTTTGATGATTCGCATTTATAATTAGGCATTTTCTTTAGCAACTAGAAAGAGACTTTTTGATGACCTTAAAATTGGGTTTACATCATCAAAGTGCTCATCTAAATGGACCTCTTTCACGACCACTGTAAAAGTCATTTCATGAAGATTAATTATTTTAGGCAAAGTTTTGATTATTATATTTTTGAATTGAATGCAGTTTTTAACTATAACCCTTGAAATTGTTTACTAAGAGTCTTTGAAAGATCCATTGTAATCGAGGCTAGCAAAATAGCCAGTTTTTCATCGGCTAAAGATGCAGAATAAGACGATTGAATACATCAAATTGTTGTAAGACGTTAAATTTTATTCCATCATTTTATTAAAAAAATGTCAGAAATATTTTTAGAAAAATTCAGTGATTCAAAAATAATTTTTTTGAGACATTCATTTGAAACTTTGTTGACAGTTGATAAATATTTTGAAATTTACAGGTAATTAAAAGAATTGAAAAACGATTTATCATTTTAAATGAAAGTCATTTAGTATTTAAAAAAAAATTAAAAATTATTCTTTTAAAATTTTAATTAAATTTTAAATTAATATTTATAAACTACTTATAAATTAGATATAACAAAAAACGCCAAATCCACTATATATATGTTTTACTACAATATATTTCGACAGAATCACTGACATCGTCAGGTAGAATTGAAATTCAAACTAAATCAATCTACTTTGCTCTTAACAAATTCTTTTTACTAATATTAATCAATTTCTTCAGTCGATGGTAATCAAGAACTTGAGAAGGGAGATGACGGGCAGTCATTCTAATATATGTGGTCTTACACTCATGGCATAAATATTCATAACTAAGATCAGAAGACAATCTAAGTAGGACTTGAAATCCACTAACAATAACGAAGTTAAAAACATGAATTAGAAACCAACTTACAACGTTGAATACACAACTTATTGCTCAAAATCTTTACGCAAACTGTACAACACTCCAAATACAAAAATTTAAACCTAAACATAAAATTGTGTTTGCTGATATAAATCAATTCCCTCAGTCGACAGTTATCCAGAACTTGACTACGGAGATGACGAGCAGTCATTCCAATGTATGTGGCATTGCACCCATTACATATATATATATATTCAAAATACAAGCCACATATATAGAAGCAAATATAGAAGCAAGTCACGGTTGGATATTTTCTTGACTATGGATGGGAATTCAAAAGTGTTATTCCTCAAAATTATGATTGACACGCTATAGAATTACCGTTTTTTTGCAACATAACCATTAAATACAAACATAAAGTGAAGATTTGGATATACGAAAAATAATAGAGAAGTCAATGATGTTATGGACAAAAGCGGAAAACGATATTTGATATCGGAATACACCAAATTGAAGATTTGGATACACTTGACCAAACAGTTTTATTGCAGTCTCATTTGGTATATAACTCAGTTTTACAGTGTATTTAGCATCATCTCAAATATGTACATATAATTTAGTTAAAAATAAAAACCAAGACGGAACCGCCAAGAACTAAATAAGAGGATTATTATATTGAAAATTCGGAGGAGAAAATAAATGATATTGTTGACTCACTAACTGCAAAGTAGTTAGCTATATCTAAAGGTCTCTTCAAGTTATATCGTTAGAAAAAAGATTAAAGGCGTCTCAGAATTTCAAAAATTTAGTCACTAGACTTGTAAGATCATTTTGTGACCATTTGAGTGGCTTTAAAAAGCAATATTTTATATATTTTGAATTTAATATTGTTTTTAATTTTTTGCATCACTAACTATTAGGAATAATTTTTTTCTTTTTATTCTAAAACAATAGAACACAAGACCTTTTCCGGAATGACTTTTCGATATCAAATTTATATACACATAGTTCTCCAATTAATTTCCGTAATCAGGAAAATTTACGCCTGAAAAATATTAGTATTAATTCAAAATCAAATTTTCCTATTTTTCGAAATTTAATGAAACTCAAGTTTTGTTTTAATTTTTAAAAATTTATTGATTTCTGTATAAAATTCATGGTTGGCAAACGAGTTCATGAAGAGAAGTTTAATGCGATTCGAGGAAAAAATTCTTCATAAACAAAATGTGTCTTGAAGCAAAAGGTTTTGCTAAAGAGAAATACATTTTGACTTCGGTCTTAAAAATGTATATTTTATTGTAAAATTTGAACTACTCATATTTAACAAAACCAAATATATTTTTATATTATTATTTGTCTTTTTTTTATAAAAAATTATTTATTGTTTTCGAGTTTTCTTATTTTTTTATAGGGATAAAAACTATTTTTTATAAAAATTTGCATTAATTAATTTTATTTGACGTTTTTCAAAAACGTTAATATTTTATTGTAAAATATGTGATTCCTAAATTTGCAAAATACAAAACATTAATTTTTGCAATGAATTTATTTTAATCTGAAATAATATTCTTAATGCAATTTTATTATATTTTTTGATTTTTTATCTAAAAAATTTAAAATATAATAATTTAACCATTCCAATTTTCAATATTTAAAGGTTAATTATTTTATTTTATAAATAAAAATATTAAAATTTAAAATAAAAATAAAAAACACTTTTGACTATTTTAAAATCAGGTAAAATAATTAAAATGATTTCTTTATTATAAATAATTAACAATTAATTGATATTTTTGATAATAATACATTTATAAGGTATCCTATTAATTTTGCAATTAAATTTATAATTGATTGATAAAGAACTTTAAATGAAATTATAAAATTTTAATTTAAACCATTTAAAATAATATTGTTCTTAAATTCAACTTCCGGTGAATAAGTGACAATTTGATATTAAATATAATTATTAATAATAATAATAATAATAATAATAATAATAATAATAATAATAATAATAATAATAATAATAATAATAATAATAATAATAATAATAATAATAATAATAATAATAATAATAATAATAATAATAATAATAATAATAATAATAAGCCAGGATTACTATAACATAACTAAAACGCAAGTTAATATTTAAAATAAAAATAATTTTAAATTTATTTAAAAAATTGTCCTCGGAGCATATAACGGGTTAAAATTTTCATTGACAAATAAATGATTGATTCTATTTATTTTCCATTTGTAGAAGTGTATAGAAATAGTTTCTGACAGTCTCCGAAGATGCTTGTTTATTCAATACAATTATTCGTATTGGTGTAAATGCTAAATAATTCTGATAATTATACATTGTATTATTATTTTAAAAACCTCACCAAAAATAACGATGTACATGTACATTTTTGGTAACACCAAAAATATTATTTTTCAACTCTATTTTTACTCATTCATATTGGGAAGTTATACTATTTTGAATTTCCGTTTCCTTATTTTTTCTTTTTATTAATTTTTCATTACGTTTGAATGGATTAGTTTGAATAAATATAATAATTTTTTATTTTACAAAAACACTATTTTTTCATTAATTTTTAAAAATAATCTTAACATCACAGAAATATTTTTAAATTATCACTCTTTTCAAAAATTGGCGCTAGGTTTTTTGTTTTAATTGTTTTTTTAATGATATTTAAAATGATTTAAAATAAAAAATTGAGTGAGAGTGATAGCACAGTTTCAATAAAATTTATTTTATACCTTATTTAGTACTTCTTTCCTTTAAATTTTCCCAATTTTCATCTACTACAATGCGAGTTTAATGCCAGTTCCTTTTTCGAATTTGATGCAACATTGGTTTATAATTTACATTAAAATTTCTAATACTATATTGCATAAAAATTGATTATTATCATAAAATAAAACATTAATAAAAAATTAACCCTTAAAAATAATAAGTCCTTTGTATTTTATGTGCAGAATCTCACAATTTCAAATTCATATAAATTTTTTTCAAAATTCAAAAAACTGTAAAAATTTCAAGTTTTATTACACCAGAAACCACTCACATACACAGGCCCCGGAAGAGGGGGGTCATGAGGGTCTTTTGGCTTGGGCCTCTTAATTTAGGGGGCCCCAAATAACACTATTTGATACACCAAACGATCAAAAAATGTATTTCGCACTTTTACGTAGGGCAACAATTTTTTTTCTAAGATAAAATATAATTTAACTATAGAATAGGAGACCTTATTTTTGGTGTTATTATATTTTCGCTTTTCCTAAGATTCTCATTTTTTTTCATTGCACTTGCACAACTAACTACCGATATGATTTCAAAATCTTAGAGAAAAAATATTAAAGAATAGTAGGCTTTTATTTCATTTTTTGTATATTTTTCATTATATAGGGGGCCACATATAATGTCAGACCTGGGCCTCCAAAAGGCTCTAACAGGCACTGCACATACAGCTTGTATAATTATGGTTAGTGTGTACATCAATTGGTGACTCACCATTAAATGAATTTTATTTTTCAGGTAATTTATTTTAGCCAATTTAGAAATGGCTTTTAGGTATGATTTTTAATTTAAAGTAAATTTTAAGGCATGAATTTGATTTTATAATTATGAGATCATTTTAAAGTTTTTAATTATTACTTTTAATCAACATTTGTATTATAAATTATTTTTATTACTTTTCAGTTTATTTTTTAGGAATTTTATGAAATTTATTTTATAATTATTTTGGAATTATTTCGATATAATGTAAGTCAGATATATTTTTAATTATAATTAAATAATTAAAATAATAACCAAAAATATGTATTTTTCCAAAACATTTATCTAAAAATTGTCGAAAATGAAGTTATTCTAGAAAAGTATCTCAGTGGGGCATTTCTGTATATCGAAAATTTGCATGTATTCTTCAATATTTGTTGTGTTTGCTTGCAGTATTTCATTTTTCTACAACTTTTTCAATTTTGATAGTGGAAGGCGTATCTCATTGCACTATCAATGAGAACATCAGCTTGAAATCAAAGTGAGTTTGTATGTTTGTATAATACACCCAATTCCGAAATTTAATAATCTCTATAATTCACGTTGGTGTGCACACCAGTTGAGGTGAGTCACCATTTACGTGAAAATGAAGTTATTCAATTTCATTTATTCAATTTATTAAAAATGGTTTTCAGGTAATTTTTTTAATTTCAAGTAACTTTTAAGACTTGAATTTTGATTTTATATAATTATGAGATCATTATTCAAGTTCTTAAATATTACTGTTAGTCAGCATTTATAATATCACATTGATAATTAAATTTCAGGTGTTTTTAGGAATTTTATGATATTTTATGCATTTATCTAGAATTATTTCGTTAAAATGTAAGTTAGATATATTTTTAACTAAATAAATAAACTAATCACCGAAGACATTTATTTTTTTAATGTAATTTTAATGCATATTCTTTATATTTATAAATGATTGCTTTAATTGAAGACTTGGTGATTCCTAGTAATCTTCCAAATTCTTGGTAATTGTCCCTATTCTGAAAAGCATTAATAAGCCGAATTTTGTCACTTTCTGTATATCTATGAAAATATTAATTTATTAAAATAATTTATTTAAATTTACGATTTGCGAATTTCTTTCTGTAAATCAAAAGATCTCGAAGGACCTTCTTCAATATTTGAAATGCTGCCTTCACACATACTATAAAATATTTTAATGTTTTGTAATTTAATGAATAAAACTTACATTGCATTTTCTTCTTTTTCCCTGAAGCTCAAGGTAGAGTTGTCGGAATTTAAATTAAAAGTATTTTCTTGCATTTTTCAATAATTTAAAAATAATTATATTTTTACAATATGTTAACAATATGTTAACGGTTACTTATTTCGGAACAAAAGCCTATACACCCAATTCCGAAATTTAATAACCTCTATAATTCACGTTGGTGTGCACACCAGTTGAGGTGAGTTACCATTTACGTGAAAATGAAGTTATTCAATTTCATTTATTCAATTTATTAAAAATGCTTTTCAGGTAATTTTTTTAATTTCAAGTAACTTTTAAGACTTGAATTTTGATTTTATATAATTATGAGATCATTATTCAAGTTCCTAAATATTACTGTTAGTCAGCATTTATAATATAACATTGATAATAATTAAATTTTAGGTGTTTTTTTGGAATTTTATGATATTTTATGCATTTATCTCAAATTATTTCGTTAAAATGTAAGTTAGATATATTTTTAACTAAATAAATAAACTAATCACCAAAGACATTAATTTTTTTAATGCAATTAGGAAAGAAGCGGCGTATATGGATGAAATAGTTTTTTTATATTTTTATAATCTTCTTTCTCCAGCTCATTTTCGATGGCCCCATATTTTTAATATTTATAAATGATTGCTTTAATTAAAGATTTGGTCATTCCTAGTCCCCATTTCTGAAAGTCATTAATAAGCCGAATTTTGTCCTTTTCTGTATATCTATGAAAATATTAATTTATTAAAATAATATATTTAAATTGACGATTTGCAAATTTCTTTCTGTAAATCAAAAGATCTTGCTTTCTTTCTTGCGTTTTTTAATAATTTAAGAATAATTATATTTTAACAATATGTTAACAATATGTAAACGGTTATTTATTTCGGAATAAAAACCTATATAAGAAATTTGCATGTATTTTTCATTATGGGTTTTGTTTTGGTGTGTTCAATATTTTTTCTCTCACCTTCACAAATCCTATAATAAAGTTATTAAATTTCGGAACAATAAATTTCTACACACAGGTAAGTTTGTGTGTTCCTATACTATTATTTATTGATTTTTTTAGATTATAGAAGTTATTAAATTTCCGAATTAGGTGTATAAGATTATTAATTTTTTTATATTAGAAGAAGTGTATATAAGCGGTTTCTGGTGTAGTGTGTTAGAGTATATCAGTGTATGTGTGACACCTCAATTTAATAAAAATCATTGTATTAAGTCTATTCGCCAAGTTTTAACTCAATAAAATGAAGGAAGTGGACAAATTTTGCTAGCCACTTTAATTCAACTCCGGTGAAGTTAATATAAAGGGTTAAAAAATTATGTGCAATAAAATATAAATTATCAAATCTAATCCAATTGTAAATATTTCTATTCACATTTTGAAACTTAAAATCTTGAAATTTTAAAAAAAGATTTTTGAATTATACAGTAAAACAACCCATTAAAATATTTCTATTCTTGTGATAAAATTTTTTTTAAATTTCAATTTTATAAATTTAACAAATCTAAATATTTTTTTATTTTTAGTTATTGCATTTTAAAACCATTAGTCTTCTTATTATTTGTTTTTTATTTGGCCTCTCTAATTGACAAAAAAATTTGTCATTCAAAAATTAATATTTAAATGGTTTATAAATTTATAAAGTTTAAAAAATTTCCCAAAAGGAGTAAAAGTTTTTTAAATAGTTATTGGAAAGTTAAACAATTCTGTTCTTTTCATTTGCAATGGAGCGTTAAAATAATAATATTTAAAAGTAAGATTTTGAAAATTTGGAAGTTTGAATGACTTTACATATGGATGCATAAATTATAAGGAAAATTAAATTTTAAAATTTATAAGAAAATTCATTAATATAAACATTTTAAGTTTTGTATAAAAAATCAAATTAAAATCATTGCTAAAAATTGTTATTGATGAAATTTGGATTTTTATAACTATTTTGTTCATCCTTTGTTATAATAGACAAAATTAATTCGTCTATTGTTTGAATGAAGTATAGAGCTGAATGTATCATTTTACTAAATTAATTTACGAAACTAATTTAATAGAAAATATTTATCGGTTAACGAAATTAAAATTTATGTTTTTCTAATATTTACGGATAATTCTTTCATAGTTTTTCATAGAAAATCCAAATTAAAAAGGAAATTATGTTTTAAAAGTATGGGTAAAAACAAAAATTGTTAACTCCTTGATGATGAATGTTGTATATAATAGTTATATAATGACTTTGTTTCAATTTTTGACACCTGATCAAAAAATACTCAAAGCTCCGATATAAACATTGTCGGGGACATGGAAATTGTGATTGATATAGTATATAATTGACAAAAAGAACAATTTAGTAACCAGTTAAACAAAAAAGAATTAATTTAATTAAAAATATAATAAAACCCATATCAAAATTATTAAAAATAGCTTATATACAGTCTTGTTGAAAAATGGAAAGTGTTCATAATTGGGAAATTAATTGTTACATAAATAATAAAAATTTACACAATTTTAATTATATTTGACTATTTTTTATTTAATAAAATATATTTTTTTATATGACAAATTTTTATTCAATTCGGCTAGGATTAAATATAAATAATAAATTATATTAATTCCTTCCAGTCAAAGAGTCATTATTATTTCAAATTAATTTATTTTATTTTACTTTATTTTTATTCTCTAAAACCAAGAGTAATTTTAAAATCGGATACGAAAAATCAATAAAGTAATTAAAGGAATAAATTTGACCGAAAATTCAATAATTTAATTTTGTTGGGATTTTCGATGAAATGTGAAATTAACAATTATTGAGTTGATAACAATAACAAATTTAGAATAATATAAACTTTTATTGATGAACACAACCGATTACAACGATACAAAATGATTCGATATATACAATTTTAAGAAACGTTGTTTTTAGATTTCCCCAGTGACTTATCTGTCATCTCAGACAAGCTGTCGAGATATGAGAATTTAATTTCGATTTTGTTTTTTTCCTTTAATTTATATTTGTTTATTAAGAATGAGCTTGTCATATTTCATTGTTTGATTTTATTGATTTTTTGTTATTTATTTTTAATTAATTAGTGAATGACAACAAACCGAATAAATAAAACAAAACATTAGATTACATATAGATTAAATTATTGTTATGATTGTTTTTTGTTAAGCTTCATGTTGGTTTGGGAAACAATAATAATCACAGAAATTTAACGAGCTCGAAATGAAAAAGAAAGTTAATATTACTCTTCTTTGTCCTTTTGGCTTAGATTTCCGATGCAATTTCTAGCAGTACAATGTACAAATAAATTCAAAAAACGCATGCTGACATAATTTAATGCGTCATACGTAAATATTTTTATGTGAACATCTAGTAAGTGTTTTATTATATTGTTCTATTATAAATTGTGAAATATACCGAATATAATGTAAATAATGTCCATTCAAAGATTTTTCATTTATTTCCAAAAATAAAATATTAAATATTAGTAAAATTATTAATCATATTGCTCACCTTTGAACTTTGTTTACGAATTTTATTTATCTTCATATGGTTTCCAAAAAATTGCTTTTTCTACTGTCTATTTTTAATTGTTATAATACAAAAATAGCGTAAATTATAATATATTTTAATTCATATTTCTCCAAAATAGCAGTTACCAAGGGTAATCAAGGGATGATTGGGAGTCGATGTAAAATGTAAATTAAAAATTATTAACATAATAAAAATCTAAATTGTATCATATTTATGTTTTAGTTTCACCTTTGATCTTTTTTTTAATTCAATAATATTCATATCGATCACAACAATACATAATGTACACGATATTTCGGCACAGTCTTTATCAAGTGTGTGTTGAAAATTTGTAACGATTTAATTTGATGCGGTTATATATAAAAAAAGAAAATAATTCACTAATTGCATTTTATGATTTTTGTAAAATGTAAATAATTGAAACATAACTAGTTCTAATTTTTGAGTAGGGTTTCATTTAAATTTGAAACTCTTCAACTTAAAATGTAGAATTCTTTCCTTTGAGAGACCCGAGACTTTATTTTGCATTAGGTCATAAGGGATCATTAATGGAATTTTTTCGATGGACAGACCAGTAAAAATATCAATTAAGACTTAAACAAATATAAAAATAATCATATTAATGTCACAATGTGAAAATTAGTTAATTAGAAACAGCACTTTTAACCGGAGCTTTTCAGTCAAAGTAATATATGGTAAACACAAACTTTTGGAAACATTAGATTTCTGATGAAAGACAAGATTTTAGCACAATGATAGCATAAAACATATTAGATTTCACATTTATAACAATCGATAATAACGTACAGTATTAAAACAAAATAAGAAAACGAATATGAAAAAGAAGATTCACAATGACGGTTTATTGCTTGATTTAAACACTTGTAATATTATGTCTTTTTTCTTAGTATTCGTATATTTGATAATCTGTGATGATGCTTCCCGAATATTGGTGTCCAAAGTCACATAGAATAACTAGAGAAAATAATATATATATATATTAAAAAAAAGAGTTTGAAGACTATAAATCAGTAATATATCGATGTTTGTTGATACTCACGAATTTTCGGCACTGTCTTTTTCAAGTGAAAATCACTTGAAACAGGCAGTGCCGAAAATTCATGAGTATCAACAAACATCGATATATTACTGATTTATAGTCTTCAAACTCTTTTTCAATAAATATATATGACTAGTAATAATGTAAAATAGTTATAATAAACTTACTGGAGTTAGTCCATAAGAGGCTCTTATTGCAAATTTCTTCCAAAAGCTTATTTCTAAGTTATAACCGTAAGTTAGTGAATTATAGTCAATCCAGTATATAATAATACATGTACTATAAATGGCCATACTTAAACCCAATGCTAAACTTCCCTTTGCTCGTTTTAATAAAGTCCTCCTCGTATTCGAATCTAATCCAGCAAAGAGAATACGAAAAATAATTCCAACATAAGCAAAAACACTTATTAAGGTTGGAATGAATTGAAATAAAGTGTTTCTGAAATAGTCAATTTCTATATATAAAGAATATTCACTACAGTCACCGAGCAAGGGTTGAACCCGGTACCAGAATAAGGTATTTATTCCACCAAAAAAGTATATCAGCACCGGTGCGACTGTTATTGATAACATGAGTATCATCATCATTCGGTTTGTGGAGAACCTTTTGAACCGTATTGGTGAAACTACGGCACAAAATCGGTAACAAGCCACAATCATTTGATTGATATTCGACATTGACATCGCTATGATGAACACAGTTCCTTCGATGGTGCAAGTGATTCCTGAGCCTATAATTATTTTCAAAGAAATAAGTGAATAACTCTGGGTCGCTTCATATGGGATACATACAGAATTCGTAACAAAATCTGGAATGATGATTCCGAGGATCAGTCGGTATATTGGTCGGTTCCATAAATTCTTAGAAAAGATGATAAGCAATCCACACCAAAGGTTACCAATCGTGCCGAATATGGTGATGACAATGCTGGCAATGTACCAAGGGATAATATTTGCAAATTCTGAATCTCTGGTCGTATTTCCATATGAACTGGTATTCATTACCATAATATACAACAATGATTTATTTCCCTACAATTTCTCCTATGATTGGTTGATTAATATTCAAATTAATTTTTTGATTTTATATGAAACAATTTTCTTTTGGAGGATTTCAATTTTTAATTTTAAAATGGGAGATAAGCAACTGGATAAAATGAAATGTTAATTATAGATTTTGATATAGAAACAGATAATAATTTGTTTTAATTTAAAATTTAAGTGATTAATTCTTCTTTGTATTTATTAAAAAAATTGACAATGAATCAATAAATATATAAAAGAAACATCGATATAATAAATACAATGTCAATTGTAAAGAAATCAGAGGTGAAAATCGAAAAATGTTCTTATAATTAATTTTTCATTTAAAATAAATATATATATTTTGTCTTTATGTAAAAGATTTTTTATGATTTTTAAACATTTTTAATTTGAGATAATTCAGACTTTATTTGCCTCAAATATTGACAAAGTTGACAAGGTGGGTTCAATAAGCCTGTTAAAGCTTATGGCAAATTAGGTTTTGATGACAATGATAGTTGACAACAGGGAAGGTTGGAATACGGACAGGAAATTGGTGAAAATTGTGCAGAGATTGACAAGAATCAGAATTTGTACATTTCCCCAGCGTTCGACGTCAGTATTAGAAATGTGTATGCACAATTGAAGGGTTTTGTTGTCCAAAGATTGTATTAACAATTCATGCCTCGTGTCCTTTCAGATGAAATGATGGGAAATCATTTCATTACCTGTGAAAATAGCGCCGACATGTGGAAACTGGTAGAGGATAAAAGTGAAATATTCTAGTATATATAACCTTTAGTTCAAAAGGACTCTACAGAGAAGCCGTCAGTCAAGATGAGATGAGGAACTTCCAACCACTGGTTGCTCATGTTTTCCATCTTCTTGGAAAGTAAAAGCGTTGTGCACACGGACTTAAGCCATTTAAGATTATTACCGAGTATTAAAACAGCCAGAAAGATGAGAATACAAGAAAGAATGCTGTTAAACTTTTGACAAGACAATTCCTAAAAATCATACACCAAATAATTATTTTAATTTTAAAACTTATTGTATTAAAAACTAAAATTTACTTTTAAATCAATGTTTCGGGGACTCAAATTAAAATGATTCGAGGTGAACAATTGGTTAATGAAATGATCCCACAAAAGATCGCAGCTTAGATGTGAAAACAAACCTAAATTATTTGGCGCAACAGTTTAAACCTAATTGTAAGATGATCCAATTAAATTGTCGTATACAAATTCAGCAATGACCTTGTTTTGTGGAAGTTCAGCTAAACAAGTACTGTTAATGCAGTATAGCACATAAAGTATCAATATAGACATAACCTTTTCAATAATATACGCTGCTTTTCGTTGACTGCTTTTTAATAAATTTGAATGAAATAATTTGTTCTTAGTATTTTCCTAATCTACGTTTATTTTTGCGCTCTCTTGTCCGGGTTCAGGCTTACGAATTATATCGCTGTGAAAATCAAATTATACTTATAACTTCTTTTCAATGTTATTAGAAAGAAATTTCTTTATAATAAAAATTTCAAATTTTCTCCAAACAACAATAAAAATATTTTCTGTGAATATATTTATTTCAAGACAAAAAGAAACATAAAATACCAAAACGTTCTTTAATTATGTTAAAAAATAATTTGTGAATAACATCTTAAAAATGTCCGATTGAATGATTATTATTATTATTATTATTATTATTATTATTATTATTATTATTATTATTATTATTATTATTATTATTATTATTATTATTATTATTATTATTATTTTATTATTATTATTATTATTATTATTATTATTATTATTATTATTATTATTATTATTATTATTATTATTATTATTATTATTATTATTTTTATTTAAGTTAAATTAGTAAATTAAAAAATCTCGAAAAGACGTTCTTCCACACCCTAGGTGATGTTTCAACCCATCTATAGTGTATGAGAAGTTTATCATATTAAGATATTAAAATAATAAATTAAGGTCAAACTTCGGTCAATTTAAACTTTCAAGGAATATGCGAGCTACCGAAGATGCTATCGCATTTTCAAATTGGCTATTATCAATTGGAAATGGTGAAGTTACGAAATTTAATGTACCTGAAGACATGCAATGTGACGATTTAGTTGAAACAATGTATCCATGTGGGATTACTTCCTTGCAAATGGCAGAAAAATCTATTTTTACAGGTAGAAATGACGATGTTAGGATAACCAATATGAAAATATTGAATAAACTTCCCGGTGATATAGTCAATTGTATTGGAATAGATGAAATAACGGCTTGTGGAACAGATCGGGCTGATGAATCAGATGAAACAACATCTATTGTCTATCCCCCAGAGTATCTCGCATCAATCACACAACCCGGGCTTCCACCACAAAAATTAAATTTAAAAGTAGGGGCAATTGTGATGCTAATCCGAAATCTTATTATTACAGATGGATTATGTAATGGTACAAGATTAATCATACGTAAGATAGGGATTAGAATTTTACATTGTGAAATTTTAACTGGTGATCACAAGGCGAAATAGTGTCTATTCCACGAATAACACTGAACTCTGCAGATGATGGATCATGTCCATTTACACTTCATAGAACGCAATTTCCGGTTAGACTTGCATTCGCAATGACTATTAACAAAAGCAAAACTTTTGAACAAGTTGGATATTTATCTTACACCAGCTCACCCTATTTTCGAACATGGCCAACTATATGTGGCCTTATCTAGGAGTAGTGTGTTTATATCCCTAACGACCACAAGCCTCCCACTGTTTTCATGTTTTATACCTATTTTTCCCCCATAAACGTAAAAAAACACTTAAAACCCCTAAAAACCTATATCTTTTAATTTCTTTATTCTGAAGACATTTTGGTTTCAAAATAAAGACTTAAAAAAAACAACAAAAATATTAATAAAACGGGGAAAAAAATACTGATAAAACTATGAAAAACGTTTGTCGGCTTGCGGTCGTTAGGGATATAAACACACTACTTGAGGATGTCAACTAGCAAGTTGCTATTTGACTAATTTATAATTTTATAAATCTTAATCTTGAAGAATAAAAAATTTTATGAAAATAGTAAAACTGCTCTGAGAGGACAGTGGTATTTTTTTTTTTTTTTTTTTCACTGTCCTCTCAACAGTTTTTTTTGATCCGGATCATTTTTTTTTTTTTTATTTCAACCTCTTTCGTTTATCAAATCTCTTCCAATATACAAGCTGGCCAGACTTATATATCAGAATCAATTCGATAATAGCAGCACACCTTATTATTCGCTTCTCGCTCACGAAGTCGATTTCATCGGCGTTTTAAGTGTGCTGCTCGAAAGTACAAATGAATTCGAAAGCGAATCCGAAAGAGGTCCGAAAACAACTGAGAAACATTTCGAAATAAATGTGCACATTATAGAATCGATCCGGGGGTGTTCGAAAGACTGGTGGCGATAATTACCGGTTCGCCACCATCACCTGTTTCAATATTTTTTTTTTTCATATTTATGTTTAAAAATTAATTAATTAATAAATAAATAAATAAAATAAACAAGATTTATTTCCTAAGATACCCACACCATTTTTCAATATTATTTTCAAATTTTTAATATTATTTTATGTTGAAAAAAAAACTAACCTCAGACGTGATTTGAACCGCTAGCATTTGAACCACAATGCCAGTCTATTCCCACTGCGCTATCGGAGTTCGGATTTTTGTCATTTTTTAAATTTTTAATTAATAAAAAAATAAAATAAAATAAATAAAATAAAATAAAAATAAATAAAATAAAATATAAATCTAAGATACCCACACCATTTTCAATATTATTTTCAAATTTTTAATATTATTTTATGTTAAAAAAAAACTAACCGTAGTTAGGATTTGAACCGCTATCCATTTGAACCACTGTGCCAGTCTAGCCCACTGCGCTATCGGAGTTCGGATTTTTATCATTTTTTAAATTTTTATTATAAAAATGAATAATATAAATCTTAAAATTCAAGAAAAAAATAAATTAAATCTTGATTATAATAAAGAATTTACTCATGAAATCAAGAAAAATGATATTTTAAAAATCTCGCCAACTTCAGGATCTATTGCAAACTTAAATCGTAGGGGTGATATAGTTTTTCAATCTCTTCAAACATCAAACCCAATAGATATTTGTAATGCCAAATTATATTATAAAATTGAATTAGAAATTGAAGCAAACAAAGATATAACCCTAGAAAATAATTTCTTTCCAAATTTATTCTCCAACATGAGATTAAAACTAGGATCATCAGAAATTGAAACTGTTTTGCATCCAGGAGTATATTCTACAATGTTAAATTTTATTTTAACTGGTTGTGATTATAAAAACGAATATGGTGAATTAACAGGTTGGATTCCTGATGTTAATAAAGGGGATTTAGATAAAGATGGTTTAGATATAAATTATGCTTACTATAAAAGAGTTGAACTTTATAAGTTGAAAAAATTTGAAGGTTATTTTGAATTAAAACACTTGTTCGGATTCCTTCAAAACTATAACCGGGTGCTCCATAATGTTTTTATAGAACTCATCTGTAATAGACTAGAAGGTGATAAAAGATTGTTCTATGGAGCTGCAGATACAAAAGCTAAATTAAAATTATCAACACTTGAATTGCATATACCTGAATGGACATTAAATCCACATTCTGAAATCAAACTCCTTGAAAGATTAAATTCCAACAAATCTATAAATGTAAATTATTTAAATAGAATCTGTAGTGAATTCAGTATGACAGAGGGTTCAACATATTCTATAAAGGTAGCAAATTTAGCATACCGACCAAGATATATCTTGATTGGATTCAAAGAAACAGATTCATCTTTCCAAAAAAATAACAATCTATTTATTCAAAAGATTGGAGATGATAATATAAAAACAATTCAAATTCAATTAAATAGTTCTTATTATCCAATAAATAGAATGGAATTTAATATTGAAAATAATGAAAACATATTCCCATATCTAAATTATATTGAAACATGTTATGATTTCAAAGTTGAACCGCAATTAAGTTTAGAAGATTTCAAAAATTTATATTCTATATTTTGTATAAATGTTTCAGACCAAGATGATCGCCTAGCCATAAATAATGTTGATGTTACACTTCATGTAACAAAGGATTCTAATTTTAAAGCTAAAGTATATACATTAATATTAGAAGAAAAGAAAATAGAAATGAAATTATATGGTGGAAAGATTTCAATTATTGAAAATGTTAGGGGAGATCCTTCATAAGTAGATTCCCCCATAAAAAAACTTTTAAAATGAGTAAATATTGGACATGTGAAAGTTGTAATTGTCAAGTTACAAGACATCACAAAGCAAGTCATCTCAAAACTAAAAAACATACGAGAGTTGATATTACAGGAGGCGACCTACAATCTTCAAAAACAACATCTACAATATTAAAACCTTTTACTACAGAAAAATATCCAGGTGAAAGACATTTATTCCGTCACAATTATACTGGACCAGGAACAAGATTAGATATTAGATTAGATGAAAATAATAATCCTAAACAAGGAGAAGAACCAATAAATAGAATTGATCAAGCAGCTTTAAAATATGACATTGCTTACAACTCTGAAGATCTTAGAGATAGACATGTTGCAGATGTGAATTTAATACATGATTTAAATAGTATCCAAAATCCATCAAGCAAGGAAAAGATTCAAAGAGCTCTAGTTAAATTAGCAATGAAAGGTAAGATTTTCATAGGCTTAGGACACAGTCCGATCACCATGGGTGCAAGACTTCCTAGAAAAGCAAAAGATGTTGCTAATAAAAGGATTATTGAACAAGCAGACGTTGAAAGATCCCTCGAGAGTACAGCCAAGACTAGTTTACAAACCCCAACAGAATCAGAAATAAAATATGCCAACGAATTACACCATGAATTTAGAAAAAATAAAAAATATTTAAAAGTTCAAGTACATGAAAAAGATCAAACATGGTCTGCTGATTTAGTCTTTATGCCAACCAAATCATCAGACCCTGAAAAATATAAAATAATTTTAACAGTAATAGATTTATATACAAGATTTGCTTTTGCAAGGTGTTTAGAAAATAAAACAGGATATTCTATTACAGAAGCATTTGAAAATATATTTGAAGAATATCAAAGAATTCCAAAATATTTATGGTGTGATAAAGGAACAGAATTTTATAACAAAGTTTTTACAAAGTTTTTAAATGAAAATGATATTAAATTATATTCAACAGAAAACGAAGGAAAAGCAGTTGTGGTTGAAAGATTAAATAGAACATTAAAAAATAAAATGTGGAAATATTTTACTGCTATTGGAAAACAAAAATGGAACAATGAATTGTTACAAAAGATTGTAAATGAATATAATAATGATGTACATAGTTCTATAAAATCAACACCTTTAAATGCTTCCTTGAATCCTGAAACAGTTAAAGTGGTAAATATTGAAAATGATGTTATTGATGATACAACCCCTATAAAACCAAAATTTAAAATTGGTGACCGCGTAAGAATATTTAAATATAAAAATAAATTTGAAAAAGGATTCACAGCAAAATGGACAAATGAAATTTTTATTATAAATAAAATACATCATACAACTCCAATAACATATGGTATCATCGATTTAAATAATGAAAAAATATTAGGTAGATTTTATAATAATGAACTACAGAAAACAGATTTTTAAGTCGACAAGCCCTAAAACAAACTTTTCCATATTTCAGCTTCTTCTCTATCCAAATAAATATAATTATATTTTTCTTTCCAATGATTATCAACAAACATATCAAACATATTCTTATCAGGTTCAACATTTGAAAATAAATCATTATAAATCATATTCTTATCACGCTTGTCTAATTTAAAAAATATAAAACAATTAGAATTATTTCTTATAGAGTTTTTATCTAAAGCATAATATGTTTGAGATATATAAATAACATTACAATTATTATGTCTACCTCGTGTAAAGTAACTCTTTTGAATCTCTTGATTTTTCATGTTAACAACATCATCAAATATAACTAGATTCTTTTTATCTTTAGGAAGTAAATCACAATGTAAAACATCTTCAGGTTTATTAGAGAATAAGATCTGGATTCCATCCCCTATATAATCATTTTTATTACTAATATCTGATTCTAAAATCTTTTCCTTGTACCAATCAACCATATCACAAGGATGAAAAACCTCTTCGGGATATGTATGTTGATTTTTAAAAATATCAATTATAGCTTTTTTAGTTAATTTATTTTCAAATCCACATTTCAAAAGTTGTAATTCCGGTTGGTTAATGGTTGTAGAATAAAAGATTAAATTATTATAATCCAAAAAACCATCTTCTAATAACATTCTCATAAGAAGAACATTCTTTCCACATCCAGAAGATCCAATAATTAAGCATCTAAAATTATCAGGAAATACTTTATTATTAAATTTAGATTTATGTCTATTTAAAATTGGTTTCCAAGTATCCATTTTTATTTATTATAAAATGACAACACAAAACCCTACAGAGGAATCTTTGCAAGAATTAATAAATTCAAATAAAAATAAATCAGTTGTAATCTCTGGTAAAAAATATTTTATTGGAAAACATGTAAAAGAACAAGTTAAAGAACATATAGGGAGTTCCTCCAAATCCGGAGGGATTCTTCCTCTGGCGGCTTTAATACCTGCAATCATTGCCGGACTATCAGGTGCTGCTGGAATAGCTGGAGGAATTGCAACTACAGTTCAAAAAGCTAAAGAATCTCAAAAGACAGACCTAGAAAAAGAAAAACTACAAACTGAAATCGATTCAATGAAGAAGGATCAAGCTAAAGGGGGAGTGTCCGTTGGAAAGGGTCTCTATCTTAATCCATATGAGGGGAGTCTGCAAAAGTCTCAGGGAAGGGGTCTCTATCTTGATCCTTATAAAGGCCGTGGTTTAAATGATTTTTTAAAAAATCAAATTTCATCATCTGAATCTTTATCTTCAAAAGATAAAGATGATTTAAAAAAAATATGTAAATCTTTAAAAAATGGATGTCTTTGTAAAATTAAAAATGGTAAAGGTTTATACTTGAAACCCTTTCCAACGGATCCTTTACCAAAATGATACCATTTTTAATACCATTAAAATGGTATATGAAGAAAGATTAGCACTTTTAAAAAAATTACAATCAGAACAAGATAAATATAATAAAAAAGATACAACTCAACACGCTGAATCTATAATATTAAATGAGTTAATCCAACAACAACAAGGACCAACAATTAAAGCCATAAAAGAGTTAGAAGTTTTAAAATTTAAAGAGTTGGAAGATAAACAAGATTTAAAAGAATTACCATGGTTGGAAGATTTAAATATAAAACCTCTTATACTTGATCCTAAAATTAATGTGAGTTTAAGTAAAACAATTAAACCTACATTTAATATTAATGTTGAAGGATATCAAATAATAACAATTAATAAACATGACTTTCTGTTATATTTAAATTCAGAAAATAAATCACGTATTCATTCACAAAATGTTTATAATACTAAACACCTAGATTTTGAATTTACAGATGATTTTTATGGATTAGTTTGTGGATATCCCTCAGAGAATGTTGATCTTCTAGAAATTAAAAAATATTTAAATTTAATAGAATTAGTACATGGTAGTGCTAAAGCAAAACATATTCAAGATTTAAAGAAATATTTAAATAAAAATGAAAGGGGTTATATTGTCACAGAAGGAGAGGGCCAGGGTCAGGGCCAGGGAAAGAGTAAGGAGATAAACCCAATCAATCTTTTTATTGAATTAAGAAAACTATTAGCAGCTAAAAAAGCAGGACATAATAATTTAGATTCTGATATTTTAAAGATTTCTAAAGAATTATTAAAACAAGGAATAATTTCAAAAGATAAATTTAATAAGTATACGAAGTTATAAAATATGAAGTTATAAAATATAAAATGACTCCTTCAATATTAGATTTTTTAAAAACATTTGGAATAAATACAAAAACAAATTTTGATTTAAAAGATTATGCAGATTATTTAAATTTAAAAATAAAAATATTAATGAATGATGAATTGTCGAGTCTGAAAGAAGACACTCCAAAGAATATCATTATAAATTATCAAAATTCAAATGAAAAAGGATCTCATTGGGTTTGTATATATAATAAATCTATATACTTTGATTCTTTTGGGATTAAACCCACTAAAGAAGTTGAAGACTATCTCTCGGACTACACTTTTAATTCTTTACAAGTTCAACCTAATAATACTAAAATATGTGGTATTTTAAGCTTATATGTTTTGTATAGATTGAATAAATCCAAAGGAGAAGGTTTCACTTCCTTAATCCAAGAAATTTATAATGATTTAAAATCTATACTATGAAAATGGAGCTTCGCAACCTTCCGGAAGATAATTTAAAAAAAATGGTAAACATAATGTCAGATAAATATTTAAGAACTTTATCTATAAATTCAAAAGAATCAGACTTTACTATAAACTTTCAAGATTCAATTAAATTAGATCAAAATTTAAATTATGAATTAGGACTATTATGGTTTTGTGCTTATAATACTATTTTTAATATAACTAAAGATAATAACATATTTTATTATATAAGCCCAAAATCTACAGATAAGATTATAATAACAATCGAACCCGGAGCTTATGAGATAAAAGATTTAAATAATATACTTTCTAAAAAAACAAATGGAGTCATTAAAATTAAAATGGATTTACCAACTTCAAAATGTATAATGACTTTAGAGAATATAGGAATTCATTTTCAAAATAATAGTTTCTTTAGAACAATTTTAGGATTTACACGAAACCATTATATCACACCTGTAGTTGAGAATATAACATCAGAAAATATTATAAAAATAATAAATACAAACACAATAAATATTAATTGCGATTGTATAACTGGTTCTTATAATAATGGTAAACAAACAAATGTTTTATATTCCTTTCCCTCAAACACAGTTCCTATGGGATATAAAATAGTTGAAAGAATGAATCCTCCAAATTATTTACCTTTATGTAGAAAATATATAATGGATACTAATTTTAAAATTCTTAATCAAGAAGGAGAATTGATTGATTTTAATGGAGAAGAGATTTCAATGTATTTACATTTGAAACAGGTCTGAGGAAGTCACAAGGGGGAGAAGGACTAAAAGGGAGAAAGGGGAGAAGGACTAACGAAGTGTACAAAGGGGGAGAGGAATTCTTAAGTATTTTAATCCCCTAATAAATGAGTTCTTATATTCCATGTAATAGAGGTGGTGGAACAATAAAAACAGGGTTTAATACAGAAGAAATATTAACTTTAACAGAAAATAAATATATTAATGAAAGAGGTGATTCAATGAAGGGTGATTTAATTTTAAATGGACACAAGATAAAAGAATTATCTTTTCCAACTGATGAAGCTGATGCAGTTAATAAAAAATATGTTGATGGTGTTAAAAATTATACTGATTTAACAACAACAAGAATTGAAAGTTCATTAACAACAAAAATGGATTCAATGGAATCAAAGCTTAATAATATCGAACAACGATTTAATGATAAATTTGACAAGTTACAAAGTCTGTTAACTGAACAAGTTGTAAAGTTAAATACTAGCATATTAAACTCTAAAGATAAACAAATTATGAATACTAAATTTAATACAATATATAATATAATAAATGAGATGATTACATCATTTAATAAAAGAATTTCAAATTTAGAGTCTCATGGAACACACATTAACACCACACATAGTATTAGAAAAAGAGCTGCTGAATTAGAACAGAATAAAACATTATTACCCCATACATATAAACATTTTATAGAACCAAGTTTAATAACAACAAACAGTAAAGAATGGGGTGTTTTTATGGTTGTAAAGATTATTGATCCTTATTTCTTTTTGTTTGATGATGATAATGAAAGAATGAAATGGTTTGTGAAATGTGATTATAATAGTAAGCTTGAAAAGGGTGATGTTATAATGACTAGTTATGATTTACCACACGGAGATTGGTATGTTAATACTCATTCACATGGACTACATAAAGTTAAAAGTAAGAATATTATTTTTAAAAGCACACTTGTGGATTATATAGATTTAATATTTTATGAAAAAAAGGTTGATGTTGATGAAGTTCGTAAAGCATTGATGGAATTGTATAAAGATATTCTCTCAACAAGAGTTTCTTTTGATGTCCGAGTATTGGTGCCAGATGGTGCTCAGAAGAATAAAGTCTTATTTTTTTAATTATTAAAATGGAAGAAGTAAGAGAAGAAAAAATTTATCCAGAATTGAGATCATCAGGATATTATTCTTCCAAGGCCTCGGCTCCCACAGAACTTGAAATTATGAGAGTAAAAGAATTTAAATCAGAAACATTACATTTACAAGATTTATTAAAACATTATAAAAAAATTAAAAATAGATGGAATAAAGGGAATACAGTTTTAAAAGTTATAGGTTATTCTTTAGGATTTGCATCTGCAATATTAACAGTTATTTTACCTATAACTTTACCAGTTTTAACAATTGCACCTGTAATACTTGGAAGTATTTCTGTAGCTGATGGTTTCTTAACTGAAATAGTTTCACTATCTTATACTTCTAAAAAGAAAAGTTTATATAGAGAAGTTTGTTTATCAATAGAATTAGGAATATCAAAATTATTTTTATTTCAATTGAAAGCTTTGGAAGATGGAATCTTAACTGATGATGAAATAATGAAATCAAATCAAATAATACAAGATATTAAAAATGAGGTTATAAGATTAAAAAGTGCTAATGTTATAAGTAATGAATATTCTAAAAAAATTAAACGAGAGAAGTGGCTAAAGAATCATACATAAAAAAATTTATTGCCCTTCAAAAGGTTGATGTTGTCACTCTTAAATTAATTGTTGACATTTTTAAAAGAAAAAAATCATTTGATAGAATCTGATGTTAACTTTTCGAAATTAGTTTTTAGAACCTCTTTATGATCTTTAAATTCTTTATCACTTAGACCTTTTATATATTCAGGATCAGTATTAAAATATTTAAGTTCTAAACATATAGGATTAAAAACTTGAGAATATAAAGGTTTCTCAATTCTCTCAGGATAAATGATTTCAACATTATAAATATCAAGATCAGTAATCTTTGTACCATATAACTGATTCAATCTATCAAGATTTTTTATTATCGGTATTAAATTATTTCCTATAGGAAGAGTTGTCTTTAGATCACTTAGTATGAATCTTTTGTCATCATAATTTGATAATGATACTTTTTGGGATTCTATCAAGTAAATATCATGCTTTTCACTTTTAAGTTGATGTATTTCATCAATTTTATCTTTATGATTTGGATTCAATGTATCTATATAATCTTGATGAGAAAGATTCTTTGCTACACATCTCTGAATTCCTTTACATCTGTTATCCTTTACAGGTTTCTCTTCTTTAGGGAATATAGGATATCTATGTGTAATGCTTTCTTCTGTTTCTGGGGTTTTAAATATAAATGTATGCTCTTCAAATTTAGGTTTTGTAAATGTTTCGTATGAATATTGTTTAGCACGAATAAATATTCCATTTTCTATTGGAGTGTTTGGTTTTTCATCTTTAAATGAAAATAACTCTCCAGATGAATTTATTAAATTTGAAAGTATAGGATTTTCAGATATATCTCTTTCAAGGTCCTCAGTTCTTATTGTTAAAAACATTGAATCTGTATCCATTGCATGCATTGCTATATTTGCTCCGTATATGGGATGTAAGACATTATAATATGTTTCATACATTTGTAATTTTGAAAGTTCTAAAATTGCAAAGCCTATAAATATTGGTTTATTATATGTTTTCTCAAAATTCTGTAGTTCTATTGCAGAAAGACTTTCAGAAAATACTTGTGCGTTTTTAAATGTAGGCTTTCCTAGCATACGATTATAACGGGCTACATCTTTTTCACTATTTGTCAAGAGTTCTATATTAGTATACTTGTCCACATTCTCCATGGTCTTGCCAAAGACTGAATTGTTTAAAAGTTTATAACCATTGTCTTTTAAAAGGTTACCTTCTCTTTTTGCAATGTTTCTACAACGAATGTTCTCCTCTATAAAGGGCTTCATGAATGCTGCTTGTTTAAATCTTATAACAGTATGAACTTTTTTTAATTTCATTCCTTGTGAAAGATAAAACTGCAGGAGTCTATAGTGACAAAGATAATAAGTTCGATCTGTTTGATCACAAAGAAGTTTCATTGTTGGAGGTTTATCTTGTGAGATTTGCCAGGATGAAAGTTCTTGGACATTAATCTTTCTTCTTATAGGGGCTAAAGGGAAATGTCTTGTTCCTGATTTTATATCCTGAGGATATTCGAGGTCACATTCTATAAAGTATCCTATTGGAGAATCTTTAGGAGTTGCACGTATTTCTTTTATAAGGTCTTTTAAGATGGATTCTTCTTCTTCAGAGGAACCGTGTTCAGAGGAGTATATTTCATGAAAGTCACTCATTGGTAAATATTGAGTCATAATTCCTGAATATAAAGCTGTTGCATCTATATAAAGTATAAATAGAGGATTTTTCATTCCTTCTAATACTTCTTTTAGTTCCTCATTGTTAAGTTTTATATAAGGATCATTAGGGTGTTTAGAGAGTCTTCGGCTAGTAGTTATTGCATTTCTAGCTTTTATTTCTCTATTCCCCTTTACTGAGGATACTCCTCCTCTAATGTTTGTTTTAATTAAATTAAACATGTCTTGCTCGGTTAAAAGATCTATAATTTTATCAGATTCTGGAAGATCTGAAGTCCAAATGGTATATAACATAGTATCCCAAGCTAAAGAAGGAGCTGTTATATAATTGTAAGGTTTAAGAACAAAAGACTTTGTAAATTCTTCAAAGCAATCTGCTAGGATGTAAACATCCAGGGATAAGTACATACTTGTATATTCTCCTAAAGTTTTACAGTCAAATAATTCCCACATTTTATTTGCTCGAGAATATTCTTGATTTGTAATCCCAGATTTTGAAAGTAGTGAATAGAAGGTTTCTATTTGGGGTAGACTTGTTTCCTTATATTTTTCAAATGAATCAACATAGTCATAGGGATATATTCCTTTTGCTAAGCATGTAGGATATTCTTCTGCTGGTATATTATTTTTTTCCAAGAACTCTCGAGTGATTTTAAAATCTTCTAGCTTTAATGTTTTTGCTATGCCATCTAAAGACATTTGTAGGAAGTTTAAGGAATCTATAAATTTTAATTTTCCATATTCAACTGATTTATATTTTTCCTTTGTTAAGCCGATAACCTTGAAAGAGTTTTTAGCATTTGCTGCTAGATGCTTTATAAATAGATGTACGTCATAACCAAAAAGATTATGAAATATAACTGGTACAAATTTAGGAGTATGACAATTAAGATTACAATCTCTATGGGCTGCTCCTCGATAATTATTTTCACTTTTTAAATGATCGTGATCTATAACCTTAGGATTGGATTCTCCAAACTCTTGTTTGCACATCCAACAGTTGAAAGTATTTTTATATTCTTCTAATTGTTGATCTGAAATATTTTGAGGATACTTTGTTTTTAATGCTTTAAATATTTCATGTTCTAGATCATTTATACTTGTAGTAAAATGATCCAAGACATCTTCTGAAGTTCCTTGAAATGCATATTCTCTAGATTCTATGAGTTCAGGATAATTACTTTTAAATAATAATTTATAAGCAGATGGTAATTGTTTAGTTTTTTTAACACTATTAGGTTTATTATTTTTTCTTAGAAAGGCCTTCAACCTTGTTGGTTTCTCCTTCTATTTAGAGGCTTTCCATTCATCCATGAGTTTATATTTTTCTATTATTTTTAAATATTGCTTGACTAGATCTTGTTTATGATTTATAGATTCAAAGTCTCCGTAAATTACTCCTAATGTTTGTAATAAATTTGAAAAGTTTTTAAAATACATCCTGGGATCTGTAGGCATTCTAATTAAAGCTGGTGAATCCTTTTCACAAAATCTTGCATGCTTAATCATGGAGTTTTCAGTTGTTGAATAATGAAGACATCTTTTACATGTTCCTCCTCCACAAGTTGGATTCTCTGGTGATGTAAAAGCTTGAAAGTTTTTTATTAAAATATAATGTTGATTATTTTCATGTTCCAAGATTAAAAGATATATCTCCCTATCGCTTCCTTGTACTTCATTACCCTGTACTTCATAATCAGAAATATAAATTGGAATAATATCTCTGCATCCATGTCCCCATCCTTTAACATGTTCATAAATATTAAGTTTAAGATTATTTAGTTTTTCAAATTCTGGAATGTCTTCTAGTTTCATTGGATGCATGAAGCCTCCTTGGCCTCCTTGGCCTTCCGGTCCTTCCGGTCCCCCAGGGAATATTAATTCATTTTCATATTCTTTGTATTTTGAAACTCTTTGAGGGTTTTCAGCTTGAGGATGTAAATGTGCAAGTATTGACCACATGAAACATTTGTTATCCTTATTCTGCACATTTATAACATTTTTAGATTTAAAGGGTGTAGGAATATAAGATTTAGGATTAGGTGGTAATCCCCTCCAATAATCAATCACTAAAGATTGGAAGGATTGAAATACTAAGTTTGAATCTCCTAATTCATTTTCAATCTCTTCTTGTTTTGCTTCTACTGCTTGAATTATTTCTTTGATGCTTTTATTAAATCCTCTAGTTGAAAATAAATATTTAAAAGGCATTGAGATTTCAACATCTAAAGGAATTGTGTCTTCTTGGGCTTGCGGTCCTCTCCAGTATTTTGCTTTTATTGTGATTTTATATTTTATAACATTATACCTTGTTGGTTTATAATTTTTTAAAGCTTCACAGAAAGAATCTTTTATATTTTTTTTATTTCTCTTTATATATTCTCCAGGGGTTGCAGGTCCATTAATTTTTAATTTAAATTCATCTATATGATTAAAATTATCCCAGTTGTATTTTTCTCTTTCAACATGATCAGGTTCTCCTTCTGAATAACATTCCTCATCCTCGGGATTTTCTTTTATATGTTCTTTTAAATGTTTTAAATAGTAGAAATTTATTTTTGTTGAAAAGTTGCAATGAGGGCATGTAAATACTTCTCTAAGTCTCCCGATACAATTTTCAAAATGTTTATTATATCCTGAATGTAGATATCTTCCTTTACATTTAGGACAGAGTTTTGAATTTGTGTCATTAAGATTATTTTCTTTTAGTAAGTGAGCCTTCGACTTACAGTGGGAAACTAATCCTGTTTTATTTTTAAAAACTTTATTGCAAATATTACAGTTCATTTTTAGAATAAATTTTTTTATTGGATCCTATGTTTTCTATTTTTATATTTTTATTTTTTTATTTTATTTATTTTTTTATTTTATTTATTTTTTTATTACCAAGACCGCATTCACCAGTATTGTATTCACCAAGACCGCATTCACCAGTATTGTATTCACCAGTATTGTATTCACCAAGACCTATAGTTCCTCCGAGTAGTGGGGATATATCCCTCACGACCGCAGGCCGATATACGTTTTTCATAGCTTTATCGGCATTTTTCTCCGTTTTGTAGACTTAAATCCATATTTTTTAAATTTTGCGAAATAGAGCAAAATAAAAAATGTGCGTTTTTAAGGGTTTTTAGTGTTTTTTTGTACGTTTTTTGGGGTAAAATAGCCATAAAACATGAAAACAGTGGGAGGCCTGTGGTCGTGAGGGATATATCCCCACTACTTCTAGGTGTAGATCAAGAAACGGAATATTAATTCAAGGAAATGTAATAGATAACATAGTATACAAAAAGGTTTTGAGTTCAAAAAAAATAATTTTTTTTAGTTTGGCTGTTTCTTTTCTTTGTAATTGGGCAAGTCGTGGTAGATATTTAACAGATTTACGTCTAATCCATTCGTGAACACCAGCATTTTTTGGGCCTAACAATGCCCCACAATACCTATTATCATGGCCACTCAAACTAAGCATGTAAGGGTAGATATTTAATGTGTTTATGTTCAATCTGAACGTACAGCATTTAAATCCACCATTTTTGAAGTTCATTCCTCCAAAATAGATGCACAGATAGTCCATGTCGCTAATATCAAGATAAAAAAAACCAAAAAAAAAATTATAAAAATAATAATAATAAAAATAAAAAATATATATAAATAAAATAATAAAATAATAAAAATAATAAAAAACAAAAAAAAAGACAAAAAATATATAAAAAAAATTTAAAAAAAACAGAATAAAACAAAAAAAAAATTTTAAAAAACCAAAGAAATAGTAAAAAAAAATTAATAAATAAAAAAAATAATAAAAAAAAACACAATAATAAAAAAAAGTAAAAAAAAAGAATAAAGAATAAAAAAATTTAAAAAAAATAAAATTAAAATAATAAAAAAAATAGATAAAAAAAAAGTAAAATTCGGATGGAACCCTTAGCTTTTTTATATACAGAGAGATTATTATTATTATTATTATTATTATTATTATTATTATTATTATTATTATTATTATTATTATTATTATTATTATTATTATTATTATTATTATTATTATTATTATTATTATTTTATTGCAAAATTACAAAATTTATTTTTCATGAGGAAACCAAGTGTTTTATTTTCATATGTATTTGTTAGGATTTGTTAGTAGAAAGATTATCTAAGACGGGACGGGATTATTGGATTGTACTTCAGCCAAAAATAACTCATTTTACCGATAAATACATTATAAACAACCTCGGGTAGTAAATATTATAAAACTACAATAGGTTTAGAAGGGAATTATAGTCGTTAATATATCATTAATGGGTAAAAGAAAATGTAATATTTGGGAGTATAAATTTAAGATGAATATTATTTGAAATATTATCGAAATTACTTTATTTGATTAAAAAATACGAGAAGTCAGTAAAAACTTACTAACATTTATCTGTACCAAATTAAAACATTAAAGGTGGACATTCTTATTTTTGTATTAAATATTTTGTAGTGAATTTTTGTGTTCCTACTTCTAATATTGTTTTAATGAACGAAATTGGAATTATAAAATTTAAAAAATCATCCTTTTGAACTATATTATCTTAAAATTGTGATAACCAACATTTTCTAAAGCGTGGAACCATTTTGTGAATAAAATGTCAACAAATCTTTGTCAACCTGTGGTTAGTTCAAAGAAGTACTTTTCGAAGAAGACATGTTTAATTGAATCCAATGAAGGACTTTCTTCACAATAAATCGAATTCAATTCCATCTATATACAAAATGCAAATCACGCTTCAGTCTTGCGCACTTTCTAATGACATTATCAAGGTAATGTTAAACCCATGATCAATAATAACAGACTAAAACAAAATACATTTTATTTCTTTCCAATATTTTAAAATTCACATTTACCTTTCTATACTAGGCTCCCTGCTTACTGGTCATACCAAGTATCTGAGACAAACATGTTATATATTTAATGATTTAAACAAAAATTAAATAGCAATTGATCACACAAGAGAAATATATTAAATTTCCAATCTAACTATAAATTTGCATATCTAGTAAAACAACAAAAAAAACGTTTTCAAAGTTCTTGTAAAATATTTTCACGATAATGGCTTACTGGTTGAATTGAATATTCGCAAAATTATTTCCTTATTTTTACTTTTCGTATACTTGATAATCTTCAAAGACGATTCCCGCATATTGTTATCCAAGGTCACGTAGAATAACTATATAAAATTATAAATTATATAAATTCTATATTAATTATAATTGTTTTACTGGATTAAAACCATATGAAGCTCTATTTCCAAATTTCTTCCAAAAACTGTCCTCCAAATTGGAGCCGTAAGTTGGTGAACCATAGTCAACCCAGTATAAAATTATACAGGCGCTATAAATGACCATACAAATGCCTAATGCCATACTTCCCTTTGCTCGTTTCAATAAAACTCTTCTTTTATTTAAATCTAATCCAGCAAAGAGGATACGAATAATAATCCCAACATAGGCGAGGACACTTATTATTATTGGTAAAAACAAAAATACAGAATTTTTAAAATAATCTATTTCTTTTGATATGGAATTTTCGCTACAGTCACCGAACAAGGGTTGAACCCGGTACCAGAATAAGGTATTTATTCCACCAATAAAGTATATCAGCACCGGTGCGACTGTTATTGATAACATGAGTATCATGATCATTCGGTTTGTGGAGAACCTTCTGAACCGCATCGGTGAAACAACAGCACAAAATCGGTAACAAGCTACAATCATTTGATTAAAATTAGACATCGACATGGCGAGAATAAATATCGTTCCTTCAATTGCACAGCCAAGGTCTGAGCCTATGATTGTTTTCAGAGAAATAAGTGAATAACTCTGGGTCGCTTCATATGGGATACAGATGGAATTCGACACAAAGTTTGGAATGATGATTCCGAGGATCAGTCGGTATATTGGTCGGTTCCATAAATTCTTAGAAAAGACGATAAGCAATCCACACCAAAAGTTACCAATCGTGCCGAAAATGCAGATACCAATGCTAATAAAGTACCAAGGGATAATATTTTTGAATTCTATTGTACCCGATTTGTTCCCATATGAACTCGTATTCATTGTCAAAAGCTATTGAATACTTTATGGCTTATTCTCTGGTTTATTTCCATGATTTATTCAATTTATTTTATTCCTTTGATTGGTTGTTAAAAATAAAAAAAGTAATAATTTATCATTTGTTATCTGATAGTTATTTGCATTTGATTTGATTTTTCATTTTAAAATTCCTATAAGAAATTCAAAAAAATGAAATATTTAATATTTGTTTTATCTTTAAATCCACCCGGCCCCTCGGTACTCCACACAATGAATACCATTCTGCTAGAAAAATAATTTTATGAATTGTAATTTTAAAATTGTACAGTAAATGGAGTTTTTAATTCATGGTTTCTTAACCTGGGTTCCATAGGTGATTTCTCGGGGAGGGGGGTGCACAAATCAGCACCACTCTTACACAAAATAAAATGCAAAATGTTACAAGATGCGTTCAAAAATTGATTGCAAAGATTAGCCGCTGAGACTCTTTACATCAAAATACTTAAACCGTCCATCAACATTCAACTAAATTAATACTTAAATTAATATTTAATTAGATTTAAAATTTAAAATTAGAAAACGTTTTTTTTATTAAAAAATTAAAAATTTAATTAAATTATAGAATTTTAAATTTTAAAAAAATAGGAAATATTTTTGGGTAATTAAAATAAAATAAAATATAAATAGAATATAATTAAATCAATAAATTTATTATAAAATACGAAATAAATTTATTATCCCCCAACAATAATTATTTAATGTAATAATGATCAAATTCACTTGAAAAAGCCAGTCCCGAAAATTCGTGAGTATCAACAAACATCGATATATTACTGATTTATAGTCTTCAAACTCTCTTTTTAATATGAAAATTAAAATTAAATATTTTGTAATAAATTATGTTTTTTAAAATTTTTTTTTCATTTTACATATTGATGGTGAAAAAGGGTGGGGTCCAAAGGGGTCCATTACACCGAAAAGTTTAAGAAACATTGCTTTAATTGATTATATTTATATTATACAAGTGAATGTTTCTATTTTGCTTTTTTAAAAAACATCTTTCGTGGTATTTCGAGCAATAAAAATTTTATTCGCCTAAAATTTACAAAAATGTTTTATAAATTTAATTTTAAAATATCTTTACAAATATGCGCTTTAATTGCTTAAAACTTGCAATTTTTTTAAAGTGTATAAAATTAAATTCACCAATCTCAATAAAGCCGAAACAAAAATTTAATTAGTGTTAAGGTGCTACAATGTACAAATATCATAAATGTCATAATTTTGCAGTTGTAACTCAATATTCTTTGAAGAACAATGTTGACAACCAATATTTTGGGGGGCTGACAAATTTAAAACAGAAAATGACGTTGTAAAGAATAGTATTGAAAGCTGAAAGTCGACCTTGTCTTGTCCTTTTTCTTTTACTAAATCATTTAATGTTCTTTTGAAAACAAATTTTTCCCATTGAAATGGAGACTTTATTCTTATTAATATTTTTTTGCATTTTTTACTTCATATTTTCTGCTTTTCTTAAACTTGAGGTTACCAGAATCTCAACTTGATGATCTTATATAAATAAAAACACTGTTTAGACAAATGTATTTAATAAATCAATGATGTACAAGAAATATTTATTTTGTCAAACAAAAATAAATTTATACCTCCGATTCCGTTGTATAACATTTTTGTAGTGTGCATTGGATTGTCATACCGAGATAGCCACATGAGTAGAATTAATTTATTTTTATTTCCCATTTTACTTTAATATTTTTATTTTAATTTGTAAATAAATTTTATGTATAATTTTAAATTTAATTCAAAATTTATTATTAATAAATTTCTTTTAACTATTTAGACAGCTTTGTAGACATAAAATGTCATGAAAACATGATTTAAATTAATAATAATTAAATAAAATATTTATAATAAATTTTTTTTGGTGAATATATTTCATCTCTTTACTCTTTTGACAATTCACAGAGTAGTGAAATTGAATTCAGTAGAGTTTTCGGTATTAAATTCTAAATTGTTTTTTGCTATTTCTTTTTCAAAAACTAAAATATAAAATGAAATTATTACATATATCAAAAGTTTTCTTTATATGTTGTGTTTGTGTGTAAAGTTTTTTTTCTACCACATTTTTACTTTCTATAATATAGAGATAATAATTAAAACATTGGCTATAATATAGCTTTATTGACTTTTTAATATTACAAATGACACTATTTCATGCCACTAGTCAAAAAGACAAAATGTTGGTAATAAGGCTCTGTCTAAGAAAGATTCCGGTGATGATTTAACGCGCAGATTTTCTATTTACAAAGGATAATCTCTAACCCAAACTGCTGCTTTTTCACCGTTACTGAAAAAGAGTAATGAACTAACAAATGATCAAGTTATTACCATTGGAAATGGAAGATTCAGATGTCCAGAAGCTTTGTTCCAGTCATCATTCTTGGGAATGGAAACTGCTGGAATTCATGAGATGTATTATAACATCATGATGAAATGCGATGTGGATATTCATAAAGATTTATATAGAAATACAGATTTATCAGATGGTTCCACAATATGATTCTAGGGCGTTTCATCGCCGGACTATTCATCAGGTGGACGATTCATCAAGAGGACTTTTTATCACAGGATGGTTCATCAACGGAAGATTCATCACAATTTTATTTTAAATACATATGAAAACCGCATAAAATTTTAATTTTAATCATAAATTGTATTATAAGATTATTATTATTATAACTTTCAATTTGGGTTAACTTAAAATTAACTGATGCTTTCAATTTTATTAGCTTCAGCTAGAATCCTTTCCTACAAGCTTCCTTTCCATAAAAATTTTGCTTTTTATATATGTTTGGGTTAGCGCAAAACAAAAATTTATATATAAAAGGAAAGCATAACAAATAATGGTAAAATGAATAAAAGGTGAAAAATTAACTAAAATTTATTAAAAATCAAAAATCTATATTGACATCAATATATCGGGTATAGTTGAACGCCAAATTGATAGACGAGTTCAGAAATTATAATAAAAATTTAATAAGGTGTTCAAAAGGAAAGTTAAGGCGAAAAAACAAATTAATTAAAATTAATTAATCGGTAATGGAAAACCCGAGTCAATGGAAAGCCCGAGCTCATGGGAAACCCGATGCGCAGTGAGACCCAAGCAACAAGATAAAAGAGGGAATATTTTGAGTCCTAATCAAGGGTAAACTAATTAAAGTAAATAAAAAACTTCAAATATTGATTTTGAGTCTCGGGAAATAATTTAGAGCAATTTTCTAGATAATTGGCCTCTTATGAACAGTATAAAAAGAGAGCTCAGAAGTGAACAAGCCGCCATTTGGTCGAAGAGAAAAAAGGAGAGCAAAAAAGCACAAGCCGTCGATCAATAATTTGAAGGAGAAACATAGTAATTCAAACAAGGTAGGACTCGAACCAGAAAAGGTGGTTACCCCTTGGGTTTTTCTACCTTATCGAGTGAAAAGTATTTAGAGAGAAAGGTGCAAATAGTAACAAATTGTAATTGTGATAAAGATTTAATAAAAAGTATTCTGTGCTGGGTTTGAGTTATTTGGCTGAATAAGAACACGAGGAGTCAGAGAGAGAGCCGACTTTCAAATAAAATCCCAACATATGTACCTGTTTATATTTAGGAACAGTTTCAATCATAAATTATTATAAAAATCATTGTACTGATATATTAAAGAATATTGATGGATAAATAATTCAAAATTTTTATAATATGGCGACGGTGAATTTTGGCATTTCGAAGCGTGGAATGAGAACACTGATTCATCTCAACTATGAATAATGGATAGAGCGTGACAACGCCCATGGCAAACACATTGGCGTTGCAGCAAGCATCAAGTTTTCCACTGCAAGACAAGGCTTCTGACTGATCCAAATGACGTCATCATCAGTGAATAGTCACCAGTCCACACTTACAATGGAAACGTCGTGACAGCACTAGCACGCAAAGCTGTCGGTGACATGAAAAAGAAGATGATGGAAGCAGTCGCCCCACCCAGTTCTTCTTTTGGTGCTGTTATGGCTGATTTTGGGGCACACATTCTGATGGTGTTTCAAAAACGAAATTCTCTACATCGGGTCCTTCGCCGTCATCGTCAGTAGAAACTATCATCCGACTGATAATCAGCGTACTCTATCACCTGCACCTACTGATCTCAACTATCCTCTCGATGAATTATCCTGTGATGAACAGTCCTCTTGATGAATCACATCACTTGCTTATTAGCTTGGTCACAGAAAATCTGTAAACTTGTAAACATAGCGTATGAAAAATCATAATCACCTCAGCGGACTAAAATATTATTATTAACATTAGTATTATTATCATTATACCTACTATGCCTAGCCTGAACAAATTTTTGTCCCGTTTAAATTATAAAAATTAATAAATTCATCGCAATTTAATAATTTTTTGATTATCAAATTTAATTAATTTTATTATTTCCATCTTGCTAAATTAACTAAATTATCTTCTGACTATAATTAGTAATATTCCAAATTATTTTTATTAAATTTTAAATTTATAATTTTTAATTTATTAAAACATTTTTGACAAATGAACTGCAGCCCCACTTTGCACGTGTTACGGTATCCAAAAAAAACATGATGCAAATTGAAATTATGAAAATGAGGTAAGACTTTTTTTAGAAGGCAGCAAAAGTATCGGAAATATTTTTCAACAACTACATTTTTAGAAAACAAATAATACGAAGGAAACTTGACGTAGAACTTAATATTTTTTATTAATTTTTATTATTATTATTATTATTATTATTATTATTATTATTATTATTATTATTATTATTATTATTATTATTATTATTATTATTATTATTATTATTATTATTATTATTATTATTATTATTATTATTGTTTTTCTTTAGCAGCAAAGATTCTCAGAATTTGGTTATGCTGCACTGCTATATGTAAAAAAAACTGAGCTAGAAGTCATTGATACGAATATAAATATTGATAAATTAAAATTATTATTGTAATAAGTATTCATTATTAAAGAGAATTTGAAAAGAGAAAACTAAAGCCCAATGAATCAAAAAAAAATAAATATAAAAATATTTAAAGATAAGATGAATTACATTTCTAAAAATAATGTCTGAAAAATCACAAATATTTCTAGCTTTATATTTTAATTTTTTATCTGGTTTATTGTATAATTATTGTAACAGTTATCTGATTTTTGAAAATTTTATCTTTAATTTACATCAGTTAAGTTACAGATTTTGTGAAAATAAACTCAAATTATTTATTTAGACATTTTAAAAATAAAAAAAAAATTTATTGAGTACAGCTTGATATTTATTTATATAAAGTTTATCTAAACAAACTGTTTGTAACAGATAATCTAAAAAATTATTTAATATTAATTAATATTAATTATTTATTATTAATTATAATTAATGTAAGTATTGCTTATGAATATTTCAAAACATAAATTTGCTGTAGATAACTAAGTAATAAAATAAAATAATAATTGAGATAGTTGAAAAGATTAAAGGGACAAGGATAAAAAATAAAGCGAATGGTATTCCAGAATTCTCACAGTTGAAGTAAAAGAAAAATCGGAAAATGAAAAATCAATGCAACTACTGTTGAATTAAATAATTTTTTTTATAGTCAAAGGTATTTATAAAAAGGTATAATAATAATAATAATAATAATAATAATAATAATAATAATAATAATAATAATAATAATAATAATAATAATAATAATAATAATAATAATGCATTAGTTATAATTTATCAATTATTGAAAATTGGATATATTTATAAGCATATTTTTTGGGTCTTATTGTTTACTAAATGAAAAATGGAGTCAAAATATAATTTATTGCCTGCCGAAATATTTTAATAGCCCAATAAAGTTACTAATACGACATGTAAAATGTTACTAGATAAAAATTCAAAACATAATGGAAAATGTATAAAAACAGAATTATAATTGAAAATTATGTAGGTTTATTATTAATATTGATCGATAGTCATAAAAGTGAAATGAAAATAAAAATAATTAAAAAACGATCAGTGGTAAAAAAGATGACAACTGTTAATTTTACTGTTTCAAATATTTAAGAGATTTATTTAAAGTTTTTGTTATAATGGAATTTTTCAATAATTACAATAAATGTTAAAATATCACCAAGCTCTAGCTTAATCCAACGATGTTTATTAAAGATACGTGAATAATATAAAACGTTTGATATCACCAAATGGACTTGTTCTGCTTATTTGTATAAATATGTCATAAAGATTAAATTGAGTAAATATTTATCACTATTAAAACAATTTTTAGCAATTATAAACATTTCACACATTTGGAGAAATTAATTTGAAAACCTTTCTGGCAATTATTTCTTAAAACATTTTATGAAACTATTAATAAGTTATAAGATAGAATTCATATAAATATATGATACAAACTGTATGGTCATGAAATTTGGATGGATCGAAAGTATTTTTATTGCTCAAACTAATAAAAAGTTCTAAGATAATATTTCACTAAAAGCAATTTCTAAAACATTTTCTGCCTTAGACTATTTTTGCATTATATGGAAAATCCTGAATAGATTTATTAATTAGTTATTTCCTCAAACTTTTCTATGTAAAAATATTATTGTGAATATATAGTTATATATAGAATATATATAGTTACAATTTATATATATATATATAAAACAATTTATATAAAACAATATATAAAACAATATAATGATAAAATGAATATATAAATTTAAACAAATAAGAAAAATATAATATAATTATTAATTCTTAGTTGATGGAGCGATTTTTCGGGTTATTTCGTTAACAAACGAGACTCTAACCTGCTAAATAGTAGATTTGTGTTCTAACCAGTGGCGGCTCGTCCATATAAGCAAAGCAAGCATTGCTTGCACTTCAATTTTGAAAAATTCTATATTTTTAATTTTTGGCTACTAAAAACAATTTTTATGATTTAGTAAATAAAGAATTTTGTAGAAAATCTAGAAGAATTGAGTTTTTATATAAATAAAATATTTTTTTTGAATTTTTTTTATTGCTTGCATAAAATTTTTGAGTACGAGCGTCACTGCTTCTAACGCATATACTGACTTCTTAGAGGAATAATTAGCGTTTAGCTAAATGAAATTGAGCTATATCACATATGTAATTCCGTGAGATGTCCTAGCTAGAAATTATTATTATTATTATTATTATTATTATTATTATTATTATTATTATTATTATTATTATTATTATTATTATTATTATTATTATTATTATTATTACTATATTATTACTATATTAATACTAACATACAGTCTGCGACACAGGAGAAAGGCTGGGGGTCAGGGAACAAAAATAATAACAAACCTAATTGCATCTAGTGGCACAAAGTGCTTATTAGTGCAAGTACCCTAACGGACCCCGGATCTGAAATGGGTCTTTTAGGGTAGCCTAAATGCAAGAATAAATGTAGTCAGAGGCATAAATAACCAACTGACACATAACAAATATGTAAATGGTTTGATAACTCGTCAATATCAAATCATTGAGCGGTTTTATCTCTGATATTTCCGTGAAGCACTGCATATGAGTCCTCAAATCCTCGGACACCAGCGTAGTGATGACTGATGATCCCTCATGGGAACACAGAAGGAAACTATACCTACTAAAAACAAAACCCGTTATGCTATGACCGATTTGAGGTTGAAGCTCATCCGCCAGGATCCGACCTTCTCTTCGCAGCGGTAGGTAAAACCAAGCTTTGAATGGCTTGGTAACCTGCAAGTCACTGTCGTGTCAGGAATAGTGGATTGAAATAGTAGTAGTCGCTTCACTACTGCCGATTGAATAAAATATCCAAAATCAAAATTGCAAAACTGACACGTGTCCAGTATCATATTTTCAATTTATAAAATATTAATATGGGACAAGAATTACAGTAGTGACGAATTAACAAATGAAATTTATATATATACTTTTATTTTATATAATAATAATAATAATAATAATAATAATAATAATAATAATAATAATAATAATAATAATAATAATAATAATAATAATAATAATAATAATAATAATAATAATAATAATAATAATAATAATAATAATATATTTTATTTATTTATATTTGAAATTATTTATTTCAAATAATAAAAATATATTTTATATTTTAAAAATAAAATAAAAATATTTCACTTAAAATTCGGCGGTCAGTTTCAAAAGTAAAATTAAGCTTCAAAAATATTTTATTCGTAAAACGCCAACGAGACTTATTTTGATTTTATGTAAACAAAAATAATTTAATTTTAACATTCAAATAGTCAATTTGTATAAAAGAAATCTCTACAAAGATTTCCTCAATAAACGAGAAATAAATTTTGAAATTTTAATGAAATTTAAATTTAATAAAACGTCAAATGTGAATTAAAATTTCCAAATGACTTATCAAAAATGAATTATAACTGAAAGTGACAGTCACTTTTTTTTGTAAATTAAAAACAGTAAGAGCTTTATTTGTCAATAATATGCGATAAACTTTCTAAGAAATTTTTAAGCAAATATTGTCGACAATTATTTCAAAGAAGATCTATTGCATTTTTTTCCTATTCGAGAAATGCGATTGGTAAGGAACTTGAAACTATTTTATTATTAATTTTCTTTGGATTTTCTTTTAATTTAATTTTGGCATTAATATGAACAAATAATAATATCGGAAATTAAAACAAGGATATGAATATAAAAATATGAATATATGAAAATAATGATTCGGATTCGATGGGCGTGAAGAATATTTCATCGACATTGACAAATGATAATTTCACCGCAATTATTCCTTGGTTTGCTCTCAATATTTCCTTCTGTATATTGGGAACCTTTGGTAATTTATGGTGTGGCCTCGTCATTTATCTCTCGAAAGGATTATGGAAACGACCAATTTATCGGTTGATTTTGGGAATAATTATTCCTGATTTTATCACGAATTCTATTTGTATTCCTTACGAAGCTACTCAGAGTTTATTCAGAGTGCAATACAGATTAATCAACGGAAACGATGTCAGCTGTATG